>JAUZSV010208978.1:0-12679 GCA_034780495.1 Parotocinclus cesarpintoi
TGCAGCGACACTGGCCTTGTGGTGGTGGATCAGACATAGCAGTGCTGCTGGATTTTTTAAACACTGTGCACTATATTAGACACATTTACCATGTTAATCCACCTTGTAGGTGGCTGGACATTTTCAGTTGACTATTTTCAATTCAACAGTGACACTGAGCTGTTTAGATGCTCATCAGCACTGATCCACTCATATCGGTCCAACACATGCCAACACACCACCCCATTCATGTATCACTGCAGTGTTCAGAACGATCTACCACCCAAATAGGCCTGATCCATGCTGGTCCTGTGGGGGTCCTGACCATTAGCAAGCAGAGTAAAGGGGACTTATAGTCTATAGTATATAGAGAAACAGATGGAGACCAATCTGGAATTATAGAACTACATACCATGTATATGGTAAGCAGAACTAATACAATTGACAAAAAGCAGAAGCAAGGAGGTAATAAACTTAATGCATTACATTTATTTAAAAAAATCTAATATAACTATAAAATTCAAGTAATGAATACAAATCAAGATAACTGAAAGTAAACAAATTAAATCTGATAAACTGGTTGAAATAAATACTTATGATATAAAAGTATAGCTGTATCTAATAAAGTGGCCACTGAGGCCACTTGTAATATAGCTTGTAGGAAACAGAGTTGCAAATTACAGTATTTTGGCTACTTCCTTGTACGGCTTTGCCGATTAGTGTGCAAGAGCAGATCCCACCCCATAAACACAGTTCAGCTGAACCCTGTGGTTTAACAAAATGTCTGGCATATGAGATAACATTTAAATTGTAGCATTATATTTAGCAGCGCTCTGAGACAATGAGGACGCTTGGCTTTCCCCAAAATGTAATTAAAACGCAGCAATAAAACGTCATTCAAGCCATCTACCGTTCTGTAAATACAGCAGGATGTCCACTCACATCTAAATGAAAACACCCAGCTCATACATCACCCTCAAATTAATAACTAATCTCATGTCATGAAGGTCCTCGAGAGACTGGTGCTGTCTCACCTGAGACCTATGGACAGCCCTTTCTTGGACCCCGCACAGTTTGCTTATCAACAGGAGGTTGGCGTAGAGGATGCCATCTTATACCTTCTTCAAAAGGCACACTCCCATCTGGATACCAAGAACTCGGTAGTACGAATCACATTATTTGACTTTTCCAGTGCATTCAACATCATCCAACCTAAGCATAAGTGATGGATAAGAAGGAGAATACAGAGACCTGGCGAACAGCTTTGTGGAATGGTGTCAAAGGAATCAGCTGATCCTCAATGTGAAGAAAACCAAGGAGATGGTTGTGGACTTCAGGAGGAAGAGGACCATGATTAATCCTGTCACCATCATGGGTCAGTCAGTCGAGCTGGTTGACAAATATCTGGGTGTCTTGTTGGACAACAATATGGACTGAAAGGCCAACACTGAGGCTGTGTACAGGAAGGGGGTGAGCAGACTCTACTTTCTGATGAAGCTCAGGTCCTTTAATGTATGCAGCAAAATGCTTAGGATCTTCTACCAGTCTGTTGTTGCCAGTGCTATCGTCTTATCTGCAGTCTGCTGGGGAAACAGCATTAGAGAAGGAGACAAGAACAAGCTAAAAAAAAACTGATCAGGAAGGCTGGTTGTGTTTTGGGCTGCTCACTAGATGGTTTTAAAGTGGTGGTTGAAAGGAGGACACTTTACAAATTCAGTAATATTCTGGACAACACATCACACCCTCTACATGACCTGCTGATCAGGCAGAGGAGCACTTTTACTAACCGACTCATCCAGCTCCAATGGAACAAGGAACGGTTCAGAAAATCATTTATACAAACTGTGATCACACTGTACAACTCTTCTGCACTGTGCTGGGACATTACCGTTTACTAATCATACAAAATATAACCACCGAACACTACTGTACATTACTAAATATTGCACCTGTTCATCACTGCACTGACACTTTCATAATTCATAAAGGGTATATTCTTCATATTTGGTACTGCACAACACTTTTTTTTTATGTTTATTTCATTTAGTATTATTTTATTATCTTTTATCACTAATTTATTCTTGCTCTCTATGCTCTTGTTTGAATTGTGCTGCTGTAATACACGAATTTCCCTCGGGATTAATAAAGTTATCTATCTATTTTCACATTGAGCCACCGTCCTATAGATACCATATATGCTTTGTGATGAACCGTATTTACTGAGAGCATTTTTCTGAAGAATTCCTGAGCCCATGTGGTTCTATCTTTAAAAGAGACCGGTCAATTTTTATGCAGTGATATCTAAGGGATTTTAGGTCATACACATTTAATATAGGTTTTCATCCGTGCCTTTTATGCATATAGTTTTTTCAGAATCCATATATTTATTGATACTTATTAATAATTACAGTGGATGATGAAGTCTCTACATTCTGTGCAAGTGTGGGTTCAGATATGTTGTTCAAAAACTGGGTTCAGTGGTGGACCCTCATCACCAAGATAGGGTTAGTGAAAGAGTAAGAGAGGGAGGGAGTAGGGGATTATGGAAACACTGTGACCTCAACATGAAGAGTCCAACTAATCGGATTTTGACCATGAAATTCTCAAATTCTCTAGAAATTCTCCTATATAGACACACGTACCATATAAGGGAATCTTTGGGGCGCTTCTTTTTTTAAAAATGTATTGCTCTGGCAACATGTCATGGACCCCACTTTGACAATACGACTGTACACTTTCTGAGGAGAAGATTTAATTAAAAAAGATATTTAATTTAATGTCAAAGTAGAACCCATGTAGAAGGATATTTAATGTGTAGTGATCTGTTTGAACAGCATAGTTGGTTCTGTAAGTAGACTTGCTCTACCTACAACCCTGAAACAACCCAGCTTTATTCTTAACAATGGCTATGTGACAGATCAATGGAAGTCTGCACACCTCATTTTTAATCATAAGCACACAAAAGCCTTATCGAAAACAAAAAACAAACAACATTTGGAAAGTCATCCATCCATCCATTATTCTCATCTTGTCCAGGGTTCGGGTCGCAGGGGCAGCAACCTAAGGAGAGAGGCCCAGACCTGTGATTCCAATGCATTCCCAGACCAGCTGGACGATGTAATCCTTCCAACTTGTCCTGGGTCTTCCCTGGGGTCTCCTCCCAGTTGGACTTGCCTGAAGCACCTCCCTAGGGAGGGGCTCAGGAGATGTCCTTACCAGATGTCCGAACCACCTCAACTGGATCCTCTCGACGTGGAGGAGTAGCAGCTCTACTCAGAGTCTCTCCCGGATGACCGAGCTTCTCACTCTGTCTCTACGTCAGAGTCCAGACACCCTGCAAAGAAACCCCATTCAGCCGCGTGTATTCGTGATCTCTTTCTTTCAGTCATTACCCAAATCTCATGACCATAGGTGAGGGTAGGGACGTAGATTTACAGGTAAAACGAGAGCCTTGCCTTATGGCTTAGCTCTTTAGGAAAAATAACCAAGCTTCAATGTATTCAATAGTGTTCATCAATCTTTGTGTGTATATAAATCTTTAGAACAACTGAACTGGATGATGCAGAACCTTTCACTCTGCACCACGTCTCTGGTGATTTCCATGTAATTTCCAGTGAAGAATTTGCTTAGTGTTATATAATTTTCCCAAGATTTTATACTAGACATCTCACAGAATGGAATTTGTACTGCTCTTTGACATTTAAAATCCCACAAAGTTTACCGGCCAAAAAAGCAAAACACAACTAAAACAGATTGCAGTCGCTGCTGAACTGCTCCGAAAGTAGAAATCGGAACACATTCCTCTCTGATAGGAGGCGGTAGAGGTTCTAACCTATGAGAACGCCTAGTTTATGGAAATAGTTCCTAAAAACATCATTTCCCATAGTTCCATGCGGTGTTTCAGCGGTGGGGGAGTAAAATGGCGGATTAGGAGGGGATGGGCCTCTTATTGTGCTCTTCATAGAGAAAATGTTTCAGGCTTCTGTGTTAAGGTTTAAAGCTCAATAAGACACGTTTTTAAGCTTTAGAAACGTCGCGACTGTGGATATTTATCTACCGACTTAGCTCTATGTGTTGAAGGTAAACGGTTTTATGTCTGTTTTAGTCAGGTAGCTTGTTAGCAAACCTACTAACCTTAGCTCAAGACCCGTTTGAATATCTAATTGGTAACGGATACTAGTTGACTAGTTAAAGTAGTAAACATGTTGGTTTCAGTTTAACTCGTGTGGGTTGGTAGGCGATGTGACAGTTTATTGCGCTTTAAATGGCTATTTTGTGCGTATTTGTATACGCTAAGGTCGTTAAGCGGGCTAGCTGCTGAAGAAGTCCCACTTGTGTGTCTGTAAATGTACCGGAGTTGTGTTACAGGTCGACACAGAGTTGTAACATCTAATAAATGTGGTTAAAAAGTACACATTGAGCTGCAGACACACTTTAGAGTCAGGGAAAGATGAAGCGTCGAACTCCAGACAACAGCAACTCCGTACATGTAGACATGATCGAGACGAGCTGCTGAAGTTTAAACTGAGCATCAGAATGGGGAAGAAGGATGATTTCAGTGCATTTTAACGTGGCATTGTTGTTGCTGCTATATGGACTGTGTTGATTATTTCAGAAACTGTGGATCTGCTGGCACACAGCCCTGTCTCTAGGGGTCAGAACAGGATGGCCAGACTGGTTTGAGCTAATAGAAAGGCAACAGTAACTCAAATAACTACTCATTTCAAATGAGCTATGCAGAAGAGCTTCTCTCAATACTTGACCTGAGGCGCTAAGGAAGCAGAACTCATGTCAGCTAAGAACAGGCAACTGTTTATGATCATTTAGTGAAGTGATAAAGATTGGCTGATAAATAAACTACTCACAGAAATTGGGGGATATTTTAAAATGAATACGAAGAGGATCCCAGAAGAACTGCTGGATAATCTGATCCTGTCGCTGCCCCATCACTGTCAGTGTGTTTTGACAGTCTTTGGTGACCATACACCCTACTGAACACAATGTGGGGGCACTCTGGTCCAGTTTGACATGTTTCTGTTTACTCCCATGAATATATCACTTACTACTCAATCACCTTAATTGAGTTTGCATCTAATTTGTGCAATTGAACAACTTTTCATTTCCTTATCTGATGATCTTGTTTATAATGAAATAAATTTAAATGCTCCTATTCTTAATCGCTTCATATCCATTTTGTGAGCAGTTTATATCGTATGCTGGTCGTGAAATATAAGATCTTTGATTTGACTAATCTGTCAACCGCTGTTGCTTTTCAACCAGGTTCTTAAATGTTGAAAACCACAAAAGGTAAAAATTGTTTATAATATCTGCCTGCGTAGTTTCTCATTTAGTCTCATGTTAAGGAAATGTATTATGTGAATTTGAAGGCAGTATAGAAGAACCACAAAAGCTCTGACCCTGCTGGACCTGAGTCAGATCCTTTAACAGCAAGAGTGGTCTAGTCTTGGTTTTAGATCCTGTTCAGCTGCAATAGTGAAGCCCAATTACTCCGGTGGTGGCCTGGCATTCCTATCAGGGACAGATCATTCCTATCCTGTGCATAGACACTAGACTGGAAAATGACCTAGAAAAATGTGTGTTAAAGTCTTTCTGATCTGCCACCTAGGAGTGTTGTGTAGATTTATCTTAATAGATCGAAGTCTAAAATCCAAAAAGACACAGTGTTAAGTTACTCTCATTGACTGATTGGATTTTGAGAATAATGAGAATATAGTTCTCTTGCACTCAGTCAAAACTAAAAGTGAGGGACGTTGGATTAATAAAGTTACACTTTCATGGAAGTTTTACAAACAAAGAATACTAAATGTCCAGGCACTTCACAGTTCTGAATGTAAAAACATTGAAGCAGATGTGCAAGAAACCGTGGAGAAATCACAGGCAGTGCTTGTGTTGGTTACGTCATCGTGCCATTAAAATGCCACCCAGCTCACAAAAATTAGGGGATATTTCAAAAAGAAATATAGTTGCTTGATTTAGCATAAACTCAAAGTATGTACTTCTTTGTTTCCAGTAAGAAGAACATTGAGGAGTTCTTCTGAGTAAAACAATGAGGAGTTTGAGGCAGCCAGAAGGATGACTGGCAGAAGGAAATAACCCATGTGAAGATTTCAGTTAGCTGGTAATGTCAAAAGGCCAAAACCTCAGGCTGCCACTGCCTTTTTATTTTTTTTACTTTACCCCTCTATATACACTGCTTCAAGACATGAAAGTATCCCGCAAGAACTGCTGGATAATCTGATCCCATTGCTGTCAGTATGTTACGACACTCTTGGGTGACCATACACCCTACTGTACAGTCAATTTGGAGGCACTCTTGTCCAGTTCGACATACTTCTGTTCACCCCCATAAATATATCACTTACTACTCAATCACCATAATTGATATTGCATGTAATTTGCGTAATCAAACAACTTTCTTTGACTTTTCATTTGCTTTTCTGATGATCTTGTTTAATGAATTAAAATCAAACACTTTATTTTTTAATTGCTTTATATTCATTTTTGTGAGCAGTGTGTTTGTAAGCATAAGAAAGGAGGTGTAGGCATCTTGATAGTAATATGTTTGTGTTTCTGCACAGGAGACTGAAGCCTCTGGGTTCTAAAGCACTACATTCCTTATGCATAAGTTGCACTCTCAGCATCACTTCACTGACTGGTAAGTATGGAATTATACAGAGTTCAGATTCTGGGTAAGAAAATTTAACTTGTGAGCTGTCCAGATGGTTCTGTCATCATGCTACAGTGTGTGTGTAAGTTATTATATGTGAAAATAGATGAGGTTTTATTGATACTGGAGGAATTAATGGACTGAATCTTTATCAATTCCTTATTATATTTTATCCTTATTACATTTATATCATAAGCTCCTCAAATAAATAAATCACTTGTGTGTTTAAGATGGCAGTATCTTCTGGTTCCTGTAGATGATTGAGCTATAAACGCCAGCAGGGGGCTGGATTAGAAGAACAGAATCGCTATCAAATTGTTAGTTATTGTGACGTTTATTTTGTCTTTCTTCCTTAGGATACACGTTTGGTGGAAATTTCCTTGCCTGAACATCCCCCAGACTATAAAGAACTTTACAGATTGTTGGGCAGCAGCCCTTTATTGACAGATGCCCAGGCCGTCTTCTCTCTGCACCTCTCAGAGGGCGCCAGAGACTGCCAAAAGCCCTCTGCCCTCTTCTCCCTCTACATCTCCCTCTTCGCCTTCTTCTCCACTCTCTTCTCCTTCATCTCCTTCATCCACGTCTTCTAGAAGGATGGGAACAGGCTATCATGAAGACAAGGACGGTGGCCATGCTGGGGACAACAGGGTCAGCAAAGCAGCAGGGGACGGCGTGTCGTCCACTTCGTCGTCACTCGGTCTGTCTTCGCTCTCTCTGCCCCCGTCGAGCTCTTTGACTCAGTCCCAGCGTCTCTCTTCACCCCCCCTTCTTTATGGCGGTGTCCAAAGGCAGGACGTTGGAATGGAAATGTATGACCCATTTCAACCCACAGAAGGGGATGGAGTACCAGGAACAGCAGAGGGTGAAGAGGGTGATAAGTATGACCCATTTGAACCCACAGGATCACCGGGATCAGAAAAAGAAGAAGAAGAGGAGGAAGAGGAGGAGGAGAGGGAGATGGAGCAAGATGAAGAAGGGAGTGTACAAAGTGAGGTTAAGGACGCTAATGAAGTGGATTTACATGCAGCTGCTGAGGTGGAAGGTCCACCTCCGGACTCGACTGAAACACTAGAGCCAACTCCTGCATCTGATGACACGTCTGCAGTGTTGGACAATATGAGACATTTGAAAGAACGAACAAGGGAGCGAGGAAAAAGCTTGAGGGAGAGGCGAGTCGAAGACTCTGAGCACTCGGAGATTGAAGAGGGTGAAATAGTGGGTGTGGGTGAGAGTATCAGGGAAAGGGAGATGGAGATTAGACGCGAGGTGCTTCTCCCGTCCCCTGGAAGTCCTTCATTTTTGCAAGGTGGAGCCCTCAAACCTGAAAGGATCCTGCGCGTCCTGGACGGGGAAGATTTTGTGTCCGTCCGAGCAGAGGGTGAATGGGATCGTGAACCGGTGCCCCCGATTGGGATGGGAGACCTGAGGAGAAAACTTACCAACAGACGAAAACAAAGATTCAGATCTTGCCCATCTTCAGCATCGGTATCACCCCCTCCTGTTGCAACTGCCCTCCCTCTTCCGTCTCCGTCACCTCCCGTGTCCCCGCTGCAGTCCGTACAGAAATCGAGGAGTCGTAAATCCTCGAAGAGCTCCAAGGAAAGAGACAGGCGCAAGAGAAAAGCTCAGGACAAGGATAAGCGAAAGAAAAGGAAAGATTTAAAAGCGGACTTGGCTGGAGGGAGTGGCGAGAGCAAGGAGAGGAATCACGAGCGTCAAAGTAGAAGAGATGATGGGAAAGAAAAAGACAAGGACAGGAGAAGGAGGAGCAGCAGAAGTCACAGTCGAACGAGAAAGGAAATGCGCCAGAGCACTCCAGATCCTGTACCACACTCCCACAGCGCCTCGAGACATGCACCTGGCCATAGGTCGTGTTCCAGAGAGCATGACCGGGACAGGACAAGAGAAAAAGACAGAGAAAGAGACCGGGAGCGGGATCGATATAGAGATAGGAGGCGAGATGATCGGGACAGAGAGAGAGACAGAGATTCACGAAGGCGAGACGAAAGAAAAAGAGAACGGGATGAAGTCAGCAGGAGATCAAGCAGCCGAGAGAGGGGGCATGCGAAGAGGAGAAGAGAGAGTAGCGAAAGGAGGGACCGGGAAAAAGAAAGAGGCAGGGAAAGGGAGCGGGACAGGAGACGAGACGGTCGACCTGTGGTACCGCCGTCAATTCAGGATCTAAACGGCTCGGATCTTTTTGCCATCAAACGCACCATAACTGTTACCCCTGCACCCACCGGCTTGGTAGCCAGCCCTCCCTTACACGCCAGGGACCGTACACGGAGCCCAGCACAAGGCTCGGACAAATCCCGGAAGCGCAAGAGGAAACGGAGGAGACGCTCAGATGATGAGGACAGACCGGAAGAGGAGCACCGGAGCAGATCTCGTCCGTCTTCCGTTACACCTCTTCGTTATCATGGCTACGAATCGGACCGCCTCTCTGACCACCCTGAACCTGACATGCTTTCTTTGGATGGAGAGGCACTCGATTCAGATTACCCCTCTCTGGAGGATTCGCCTTTGCTTCCTCCTCCACCTGAGCCTCTTCTTCCCAGTCCCAAACCCAAATCCTCACCCCCAAAAAGTAGCAGGCATCATCAGAAGAAGAAATCTCGGTCTGGTAGTAAAAAACTGGGCCAGTCCGAGTCGTCCACCTCTTCATCATCTCACAGACCTAAACAAAGCAAGCCCTCGCCTGTTTCCGCCTCCTCTGGAAACACCGTTTCGCTTCCGCCCCCTGCCTCATCATCGTCGGTTAAAAGGGCACGCAAGACCGGGAAGGACAAACTGAGCAAGAAGGATGCAAGTCGTTCAGGCAAATCCAAGAAGCCTGGTGGGAGGAAGGCGAAACTGCAATCTAAAGTGTCAGTGCTGGTGCGGGAGGGAGTAAGCAGCACCACCGGGAACTCTAATAAATTGGGACTTGACATCCTAGGACCCAGTGGACCCACAGGACCCTCTGTGGTGGGAGGATCTATTGCTGTTGTGTTTCGGCGAGACAACGAAAGCCGCTCTCCATTTTTGAAACCATGCTCGGAACCGTTGTCTTTACCAGGCAGAGCGAAAGATTTGAACAAACCCAGCAAACCACGCAACCCTCTCGGCTCCCTTTCCTCAACCAACCCGCAAGGGCTCAAGTCAAAGAAAGTTAAGCCAAGCTCTACTACATCTACGTCCTCATCAGCATCTTCACCCACATCATCCTCGGTGACCAAGCGCAGAAGAAGGCCAGGAAAGAAGCCCCGGGAAAAGGTTATGGTGGTAGATGGGCCTGATGTTAAAGGTTCTAACAGTAGCTCTTTGGGATCTGATTGGACTGGAGCATCGGCTGATATTCAGCCTTTGAGTGGCGTCGGTCCAAAACCATCCAGTCCTCCGTCCACACTACCTGGTCCAACACCTTCTTCATCGTCGTCCTCATCCTCCTCAACTTCATCTACCAGTGTCCTTCCGCCATCGTCCTCGCCCCCTCACACTCCCCCATTGTCTTTGCCGCCCTCTAGAGACACACGAGAATCCTCTCCAGACTCTCAGACTGTTGACAGCAGCTGCAAAACACCTGAACCTTCTTTCCTTCTGGACGAATGCCCGGCTCAGTCACAGTCCACCATGCTGGCAGCATCAAAGTCACCCCCAAGCCCTCCTCCGCCAAGGGGAGACGGGATGCTGCAGTCTGCCTCCAAACCTCTTACCCCAGACGACCAGAAAACATCACCACTGTGCCCAACTTCATCAGCCATGGGAACCGTTTCGCTTTCTCATTCCATTCCTACTCCGGTTGCCGAGCCTTCCTCGTCCTCATCAGCTTCAGTCTCCTCATCGTCAGTCAGTAAGCCGCCGCCCCCTCCACTGCCACCCTCTGCTGTACCACCCTTACCTTGGAGCCTGCAGGCAGGCGTGGACTGCACTGCTGGAGGTGTTTTAGCACGTAAGCTGTTTCTGTTATGGTTTTTTTAACAACAAACTAAATCTCAAACCAAGCCATGCCCAGATAACATTTGTTTTGTTTCCAATGGACGTGCCAATGTTGTCATTGGGTCAAAATCCCAGCCACTTAATGTTTTAATTAATAATTAATCACCAGCTCCTCCAGGAAAAACAGTATTAATACTAATCATATGACTTGTGGAATTTACAGATAGAAAAGTATTTTCTGTAAAAAAAAAAAAAAAAAAAAAGATACACGTTATTATAAATCTTTTACAATTTGCCCTCATAGTTGACAGACTTAGACATTTTTTTTTTTTTAATGAAAAGCTGCATATCGTTTTGAAAGGAACCACAAAGATCAACTACTTGTTTGTTTATTTAATATTTAAAACAGTTGAAACCAAAGCAAACATCAATTTAAATAAAATTGAAAAATGTATTAAAATAGAAGAAAATAAATAACTTGCACTGCATATTACGTTATTTCAAATAAGCAGAAAATAACGTTGTGTTTTTCGCGATGTGGAAATAAATGCCATTGGTTATTTTTTTTTTCCATATTTCATATTGTCTATTGACTGTTGCTTCATGGGGGTAGTACTCACTGATCGGTGTCAGCAGCAATGATCAGTCTCTGCCTCTTTTTTTTCGAGCCGTATACTGTTCATAGTCAGTACAGTGTTATATGATTTTCACTGTTTTGTGGGTTTGTGCGGAACTTTTACATTATAAAATCATAATTTATAAAAAATATTAATTCTAACAATAAAGGAATGGTTTAAATCATAAAATATTGCGATATACAGTAAATAGTGTATTTATTAATTGGATGAATTTGCTCAGACTCTGCCTGAGTCGCTACTTGCCGACATGTTTTTCTCTGCGGTGTTGTGTTCGCTGTTTGTGAAAGTTTCATTATAGACTGAATTAATTCAAACCCTACGATGCCACCCAAACCTTCTGTAAGATTTATGGCTAACATAGTGTATAAATACTTCAATAAATATAGCGTCCGTACTTTTATTGGGGTCAGGGAACATTGTATTACTGTTTAATAATCTTCTCTATGGTGATAAGACACAACATTTTTCTTTGACACAAGCTGCTTTATCTTTTGAGTTCTCCATGTCGCTTTCATGTCACTGACTGGACGTTATGGAGTCACGTCAGTAGACGTGATAGTATGTATTTATTGGGACAGTACATAAACATAGTGGGGAAACTGTTAACAGAATAGAATTTTTTTTTTTTTAACTTTTAAAAAAAAATTACAGACACCCTTATCCAGAGCAACTTACAATTAATACAGTGTTACAGTCCAAGCAATTGTGGGTTAAGGGCTTTGCTCAGGGACCCAACTGTGGCAGAGGTGGGATTTAAACCTTGGACCTTCTGGTCCATAGTCCAGTACCCTAACCAGTCAGATTTATTTCTATAGCACTTTTTACAATGGAGCATTGTTTTAGTGCAGCTTTACAATATTATATTAGCTTAAAAGACCAATCCCAAACTGAGCAAACCTGGTGACAATGGAAAGGAAAAACTCCTGAAAAAAAACCTGAATATAGAAGGAAGAAACCTTGTGAGGACCAAGACTCAATAAGGGGCCCGACCTCCTAGGCCAACACAGTCTAGCTAGAGGTTCTGAATGTCTGTGTAGAATTAATTTTTGAGCCCTGCTTACTAATGCTCACACTGATGGATGTGCGTAAAGACTTTTGGTTATATAATGTTATTTTGTATTCCTGCGAAATTCAGAGGTTGCTTGTGACTTTCTCCACTGGCATTTAAGAAATCTGACTCATTTGATGGGCTAAATAAAAAAAACCCTGGAATTATTTGGTTTTAAAATTCTGTGTATGTGTTCTTAATGTGAAACCTCTCTGTTTAGTGACGGCACTCCTGTTTAAGATGGAGGAAGCAAACCTTGCCAGTCGAGCCAAAGCTCAGGAGTTCATTCAGGCTACGAGTCAGGTAAGATTCACATATTGTTATTAGGCTCAAATAACACTGGTCAACAAATTTTCAAAAGTTGTTTGTTTCTGAAATGAAATGAGTCATTCCCTAATGATTTTTATG
>JAUZSV010209067.1:0-20471 GCA_034780495.1 Parotocinclus cesarpintoi
ATAAATAAACCGACACATTTTATGATGTAGGCTGAAATTGAGCTTCCCCTCCTTGAAAGACCAGCATCCGCCACTGAAACAGGCAAAAGCTAAAAACCAAAAGCCTGAGGAGAAATCAATAAAAGTGTGGTCTTTTGATGCCACAGAGAACGAGGGAATGTCTCTACTCAACCAGATGGGACTCATTCATATCTGTAATAACCTGAATGACTATGCAGATTCAGTTACTGTTACCTCATACATAAGCTTCTTTAAGAATAATAGCTTGCCATCAAAGACTGGTTCTCCAACCATGCAGGAAACTGCTCACAGTCAAGCAAGATGCTTATAGGGACTGTGATGCATACAAAAAAGAGTATGCAATAAAAAAAGTAGTACAAACTGCCACATACCAATACAAGGAAAAGACTGAGCAGCAGCTCTCCTTCAAACCATAACTGTCTACAACTAGTGAATCATTTTCTTATCTGCTTAATCCTGGTCATGGTTGTGTGCTTATGGTTGTTGCATCTTGCTCTCTCTGAAGATTCAGGCTTCTTTAACTTTAATCACATATTATTTATTGAAATACCTGACTGTAATTTTACTTCAAATTAATTGTTAACAATAAAGGTTTACATACTTTTACATACTTTGCCATACATTCATTTCCTTGTCTGCTTAATTCTGGTAAGGTAAGTGGGATAGCTGGTGCCTAGTCAGCAGCACAATGTAGGGCACATACACTTACACATACACAAACTAAGTGCAAATTAGAATGGAAACAACAATTAACTTAAGATATATGTTTTTGGGATGTAGGAGGAAACCAGAGTATCAGCAATAAAATCACTCAGATATGGGTTGAACATGCAAACTCCACACAGGAAGAGTTGAGGTTGGGATCAAACCATCAACACTGGAGCTGTGAGGTGACAATACTAACTTCTACACCACATGCCACCACATTTAAATCACTTTAAAGCTGGCAGTCACTTTACCGCCTGTAAGCCACTTTAAAGCTGTCAGTCACTTTAGATCCTGTACATAAATGCTTACTTTACTCTACTTACTGTATTTACTTTATATCTACTTTCATTTATTCTCATTTATATCTCATGATTATTGCTCTGCGTGCTTTCAATTGCCCCTAGGGGATGAACAAAGTTTTCTGAATCTGAATCTGAATCCCACCCTTGTCCAACTCAAAGATATGTAACAGGGCAGCCTTTTACCAATAAACATTACCAAGAATAAAGTGAAAACTGATTGACGTTTAAAGACATAATAATACGTAAATATGGGAGGGTATCAATAATTCCCAAAAGAACATTTCATGCTAGTAACAGCCTTTATCACCATGTTGAGAACTATGGTGGAATAAATATCAAGAGTAAATGGTGCCAGTTTTCATTTAATTGGGAAAATGTGCCATATAAAAGAGCAACAGGTTTTTCAAATTATCCATAGCTTTTGTTTTTGTTTGAATCTGATGTGTGGACGCTGCCTCTGAAAACAGAAAATGCACACAGTCTATTTTAATTTTAATAGGGATAGATAAGTTCAAATGGCTCTTGAATTGTAATTACTGTATGCTTATGAAACACCGCGCTAAGTCCAAGAAAATGAAAGTCAAATCACGTATCCCTATACATAGCCACATTATACTTAATACAGCATACGAGAAAGCTTACATAAGAGCAACATTTAATATGGACAAGTTAGCACTCACTTTAGGCTGAAAAGCCTGTATAATAAAAATATAATAATATAACATAGGCCTATAGGCTAAGAGTTATTTATATAACAAGCCAAATAGAATAGTATAGTATAGTTCAGTATGGTTAGTCGGCTACTTGTCCAGAATTAGGTCAAGGAGAAGACGAAAATGCTACACTGTAGCAACATTTACCCAGAACAGACGATCTCAGACGACGTCAGTAGTTCATACAGCAATAACTATAAGATATCTTGTAAATAAAACAATCTATCATGCGTACAATATGACTGGATAAATAAAAAGAATGGTTACTTACATGTGTTTTAGCACAGATGAGCATCACCACCCACATCTGGGTCATACCACATCGACAGAGATTTGATCCAACTTTAATATTCTGTATTTAACTGTAAACACACAGTTACAATCACCGATTTCTAGACTATGACGTCTCAGTTATGGAGCTGAGACGCGAACAGTGGAATAAGAAGAAACGGACAAGCATCTATGTTGTCAGGCAACGAGAAACAAACCCGCTATTGGTCGAATCAAAAAAGAAAAAAAAAGAAGAAAAACAGAAATGCGGGAGAGGTGGGGGTGGGTGTGGGGGTGGACTCAGTCAGGCTGTAGTCACACCATCTCGGATGTTTTGCCTTTATGTAGGAAAAAATTAAAACCTTAAACATAAATGGGCAAAATGCGCGAAAATTGCTTTAGGCTTACTGGCTTTATTTTCCATTGCTATTTGACAGCGCATAAGCGAAGCATGTTCTAACAATGTTATAAAACGTTTTGTTTTTATAAGGGTGCATGCAAAAGCTAACACAAAGCAAGAAAACCGAAATGATTTTTAAGAAATTACACACGGAAATGAAAAAACAAAAACACACGCAAAGATCCAAACTTTAACTGATGTGAATCTGTATGGAAAAAAATTAACTCATCAGGAAATAACTATACATTTCACAATTTCACAAATTACAATTTCACCAAAATAACACAATTCAAACTTCTAGGCACAATGATATGCTTCTAGAGATACTGCAATGCTCATCTGGCAGGTTTTATAACTGCAGGCAGATGAAAGTCAGATAACTGCAACTGGGCAGACAGCAGCAGCACTCCTGGTTTTATTAAACAACGACAAGCATCAGTCTCTACTCCACATAGGCCTATTTACATTTACATTTACAGTACTTAGCAGATGCCCTTAACCTTACTTACAAAAAAGTGCTTTAAGACATAACATAATCTAACTGAAAAGGTTGTGTGTGGGTTTTTTAGAGAGAAAAAGAGGAGGGAATAGGAGGAATAGGTGGGTCTTCAAGCGACGTTTGAAGATAGCCAGAGACTCAGCTGTTCGATCATGAGGGGAGCCTATTAGCAGGTGGCAGGTAGTGGAAAAAATTACACTGCATATCTAAATGGTTCTGAGTGTTTAAGAGTCTCTTGCTGTCTACAAACAGTGATTAAAGACTCAACTCTCTATTCAGAACAGAACAAAACACTAAAACTTTGCATGCATATTGAATATGGCTTCTGTTCTTGGGCTATTGCTTATTTGTACTACATGAGGTAATGCCTGCTAAGGACAAAGCACTTCTGTAAGTTATCCTGGACCCTAGCATCTGCTGAATGCTGTAAATGTTAAATGAGAAGAGAAAGTTTGGTTTAACTGGCAAAGGGAGATTGTTCTTAAGTCTTAAGTACAGAGGCACATAGTTCTGTTAAAAATAACACAGCATACCATAGAGATCTGTATATACAGTATATGGGTAAATTACATGACATGGAATATTTGAGCTAATTATATGTTAGTTTAAGATAATTCACCAAAAGGAGGCCTTTTTATAACCATTTTTAAAAGTCTTTGCCAGGGATGCTCTATAATTATGGAGGGACTACACAATTCTAAGGCATCCGTGACATGGCGTCAATTGTTCTGTTTAACATGTCATGTGGCATGAATACGGATAAACAGGAAGGCCAGAAGGACTTGTTTGATCAAAAAATGAAGAAGTTTTGGAACTTCCAGGAACTTTCTCAAGGGGTCTCGCCAGATATTAAAAACAAAAGTTCACATAGATTTGCCACTCACAGATAATAAATACCTCAATAAACAGCCAAGTATGACATTTTTGTCCTATTTGTTTAATTTAATTTCTTCATTTAATTTTAGGACTTGTATGAAAAATGTATATTTTAGGTTATATTTATGCAGAAATATAGAACATTTTAAATCATAAACTTTCAACCACCACTGCATGTCTGAATATAAAAGTATATATAAAATCTACTGTCTCAATATATGTAAAAGCTACAAAATCTAGATTATTAGTGGTAAATAAGTTTAAAAGATAACAACTGTCTTCCAAATTTAAATAAAAACATAAAAAATATTTAATCATTGACCATAACACTTTAATTACTTTAATTACACATCAGCCATATAAGCAAATTATTTATTCTATACAGACATTCTGTAACACAAACTTTAAAAACCCAGCCTTTTCAAGTTGAAGTGTATATTATTATTGTTGCTATTATTTTTGTATGTATTATGTACAATTTGTTAACTTTCAACTTTTTTATGAGTAATGAACTGCAAACAATTAGCTTTATTTGATTTGGTCATATTTATCATTTCATGCACAGGCCATTCATAAACATTCCAAAATATTTACAAAAGATATTTTTCAACTCTAGCCATTAGATATCAGGACACAAAGTACAAAGTGCACAAAGTAGTACACAAAGAGCTGCATAATTAAAGAAGTTTAACGTTAAAATACAATGTTATTAAATACCAGAAAATTACCAGTTAATATATCAATTGCACAATTAAGTAGTTAAGGTTTCATAGAGATACTGATAAACATAGCTAATGTTGAACGATGCTAACATAACATAGGAAGTAGTTTGTATAAATCTGAGTTAATTAATTGTTAACTGGGATCTCTTTGGCTCTTCATTAAGATGTACAAGGTCTGTGGAGCTCCTTTTTGTCTCTAGCCACCAAGTCCTCATCTCACCTTTGCCCTGTAAAACAAAGATACAGACAAGCAGTAAATCTGTTCTTTGTACTATGACCTAAAGTATAATAAATGAGAAAAACTGATTGTATGTAAGGTAATATATTACTTACTTTCAGAAATCTTATTGCATATTTGCATTTTTTATATACTGCATACAACATTTAGGGGATATTTATATATGGGATATTTAATTTTGAAATGTCCCCTAATTTTTGTGAGCAGTATTACAGTATATTACAGAATAAACAAATAACTTGTAACTAGTTATAATAAATTGATAATGTACATGTAAAGCAAACGGTCATACATCAGTGGAAACCTTGGTTAACACCAGAGGTGTTTCTAGACCACTTGTCATAATACATACAATTTCATTTTACAACTTATGTTTACCCTTCTGCTTGCCAATCAGTTGTATGGGTGTGGCTGTATAAAAATAACAATGGTAAACACTAAATAGATTAAGTGAGAGCTACGCTGCCTTTAATGAGAAATGGAGAACAAATGATCATTAACTGTTATTAATTGCATTAATTTTGTTTGTAATAACAAATCTGATGCCTTTTAAGATATTTAGTTTAATGTAATTTTTTGCCTTAGTGCTCTAATATGCACTTTTGGTTGGGTATAGAGTTATAAGTGGCTAGCCAAAACACAAAGCTATGACGTTCTTTTGAATATTTCCAGATGTCCATTAATCCATATTGAAAAACCCAAAGAAATTGGCACTGGAGTTTGAGACTCTGTTTTTTTTTAAAAAAGATGTTGGGACATTATGTAGCGCCTAATGAATTTGTGTGGGGTGTCCTGTAGATGTCCTCAGCTATGCAGCGTAAATTGAATTTCACTTAATTCGGTGATTTTAGTGGGGCACAGCAACACTTAACTGAGAGACATGCCCCAGTAAAATTGGGTCTGATGACCCGGCTGGTTAACAGTTTTACTCTCATAGAACGTTTAAATATTTTGTGTTTTTCTATGCCACATGGTAATAGATGCCTTTAGTCCATATTATGAATGCATATCAGTGGTTTGTCTGATAAAATGTAATAAATGTAAGTGCTTAGCAGTTTTCATTTGCTTAGTTCAGGCAATCCTATTACTAGCAGTAATAGAATAATTTATAAGGTCTTACCTTCACATTAAGAGTACCACGACAATCCAGGACATATCCACCTAGAGTGTGCAGCAGATCTGCTGTAGATTCACTACATTGAATCTTTAGCGCTATCGAATATATGAGAGTGACATCGTAAACATTGTTATATGAGAAATATATATATTATATTCAAATATAAATCAAAGATGCAACCTGTGTAACAATCAACCTGTGTAGCAATCTTTCTTTCTTTCTTTCTTTCTTTCTTTCTTTCTTTCTATCCACATTTCTGTCTTCCTTTCTTGTCTGCTTTTCCATGTTTTAACCAATCAAATTCTGGTCCGAGTTGTGGTGATGTCCAGAGCCGAATCCCAGAATATATTTTGCACAAACCTAAACATGCCCTGGCCAAGACACCACTCCATCCAGGACCCAACAGGGTTTGCAGGAGGATTATCCCTATTTGCACATGATCCTCAAGGATCTGAAACAAAGCCAGCTGAGACTGTGTGATGCACTACCCTGTCAATTTTTTTATGTATTTGGAAGTGCAAACCCTTGCACTTATTGTAGTTTTTCTGGCAAATGTTTGACTACTGTTTCAGGTAATTATTTACTTCTGTAAACACTTTATCCAGGTTACCATTGCAGTGTGTATTGAACCAATCCATACAATGTCAGTTCATCCTCTTTTACACCTCCTGTCAATTTAGAGTAGTCAGCCCACCTACCAACATTTTTTAAAGGCTGATATTTACAAGGAGAAAACCCCACACAGGCACAGGGAATACATGCAAGACCCTATGCAAAAAGCAGAGTCAAGTGGAGCCAAACTTGGGATCCTGGAGTTGTGTGGCATCAGTAATTACCTTCACTGGTGGACTCCATGCGTGATGCTGTGTTCACTGTGTCACCAAATAAGCAGTAGCGTGGCATTTTGGTTCCAACCACTCCAGCCACTACAGGCCCTGTAAAGGTCAGACCCATGAAAGGATGAAGAAAAATAACTTATTCTAAGAGCAGATGTACTTCTTCTCGAAAAAAACACTAATAAGAGTCCAAAGCGGTAACATTTCTTAGCTGCTAAAAATACTAAAAGAAAAAAGATTAGAAATGCATAGTCAACTCCAGTCCTAAAGAACGCAAAGTCTGCATCAATCAGTCAATTAAATCAATTAAAAGTTTTTATTAAAAATATTTTATTTCTCAGAAAACAATGCTTGTTCCTTTTGTACAACCCCAAATCAGAAAATTGGTTGGGTATCCAAAATGCAAATATAAACAAGTGCAGTGCTCCTTATATGTACTTTCACTTTCATATAATTGTAGACAGTATGAACCCAGGATATTTAATGTTTTGCCTGATCAACTTTCATCTATTATGTTTTAGAGCCTAGAGAAGCCATTTCTGGACATAGGGCTTCTTTTTTGCACAGTAAAGTTTTAGGTGGTATTTCTGCGTGTAATTGTGCATTGTAGGCCCTGATAAAGGTTTTCCAAAGTAATCCATTTGGTTATGGCAACGATTGATGAATGGCAGCCTTTGATGCAGTGCCGTCTGAGGGACTGGAGATCCCTCCTTTTCAATTCAATATTTTTTTATCACATTTGTTGACAAACTGGAGATTCTCTGCCCAATTTGCTTCTTGGAGAATGTTTCATGGATAATGAATTTGTGCCACTCACAAATTTATGTTTTTGTTTTTTTTACAACACTAGACCTAAATTACATTAATGTCAACTTGCTTTGGAATGTGTTACTGGCCTGAAATGCAGGAATGGATGTTTATTAACAAATGAAATTACGTTGACCAGAGAAAACATGAAATATCTTGGCTTCATACTGTTCGAAATGAAAAAAAAAGTCAAAGTAAATGTAATGAACACTGCGTTTTGTAATTAGCATTTTACATACCTTCGCAAATGATTCTAATTTGGTGGTTGTAGTTTCATCAATCAGTGAAATTAATACAAACAAATACAGCATTTGTGAAATAGTTCAGTTCTGACCTGAGTGGATGCCACTGCGTATCTTCAGCTGTGTGGCAGGCTTGTGTGGAATTTTAAATGCATGGCAAACACAGATCAAATCAAGGGCCATGCTGGCAATTTCACCTGCATGGTTGATGCCATTCTCATTCGGTACCCCAGATACTACCATATCTGAAAATGTTTTCAATTATGTGTTAGTTTTTTCCTATTAACTAAAATAGTGCTATAATGCTTTTCTTTTCCACCACAACAGTTCAATAGCCTCATTGCATCCATACTCACAAGCATCTCCTATTGTCTCCACTTTGTATACATCATAGTTGTCAATTATGTCATCAAAGGTGGTGTAGAGTTTATTGAGGAAATCCACAACCTGGTGGGGTGTGCTGGAGCCTGATAGCTGAGTAAAACCCACAATGTCACTGCCAGGAATGAGAGACAAACATACAGATAGGTAATAATGTTAAAATAAAAATGTTGTCAATATATGCTAAATAGTAATTAAAAACAAGCTGGCTTGTTGACACCTGCCTGAAATATACAGTGGCACTAGCATAGCTCTGTGCCTCTGTTGTGTATCCTTGTCTAAGATCATCAGCCACTGGTTTAGGGAGCATACCTGTCATATATAAAATCCCATAGAATTAAGTACAGGACAGTTCATAAATATATAGCTAATCGTTTTGATGTGTGTTAAAGCATATACTTGACCCCTCCCGACTTGAAACATTCTGTAATTATGTATAAACTGTATATATGTGAAAAAATAAACGCTAAACCAGTCCACTAGATGGCGACTACAGAACATATAAATTCCTCAGATGTTTTTATTTATTGAAAGAGTGGTTGATGAGAATGCACTGGTGGACATACTGTAAAGCAAACGGTCTGTCTTCTGTTTCTCTTGAAGGAGATCTTGGGTTCTTTCAGCAACTATAGATTCCAAGTGCTTACTGTACTTTTCCATCTAGAAGCACATAAAAAGCATGATGTTACTCTGAATTAATGATGGCAAATTCCTAAGCATAGTGAAAGATTAAGTATGGGAAAAATAATGTCTTGTTTTAATTACTGAGGGTAAATGTTGTAACTGGGACTTTATTGTCATAAAGTTACTTTATATCAGATTGCATACAAATCATATACCACATTTGGCAGTATATTAAATAATTGTCTTTTATTTATTTATGAAATATATTAGAAAAAGGAAATAAAACACTGTAATACTGCAGTACTGCACTAATACTGTAAAGCTGTAAGTGAAAAAAATCTGATTAGACTGTCGCCTTAATAGAAGTAGATAAAGCTAAGCAGGTAGAAACCACTCTCGAAATTGTACTGTTGGACATGTCTGGGGCAGGGGAAGCTGATCAGAGAGGTCATCTGCATCAGTCATCAGACCTACAATGGATTCCCATGGTCGCCCTGTGATGGACTGACATCCTGCTTAGAGCATGGTCTTGCCTGCATCCATGACTCGTATTACTACTATTATATATTATTATTCAGAATATTGGGAATATTAGGAAGAAACATGGCTTTTCCTTAACTTTTCTCAAGTCAGGTGGAGCTCTTGTATGATTATTTATTTTTAACACAAATAGAAAAGGTAAATAATATAGGTCAAAAAATATATATAAATCAAAAAAAGAAGTTTACAAATGTTAATCTGTAGATACTGTAATTGTTCATCTTACCAGGTTCATCATCATATCTACTGGACTAACTTTGTGTGGGTTCATTTTATCCAGGATCTTTTTCACTTGCTCAAATGTTGGTCTGGTAGTGACACTGTGGGACCAGCACTTCTTGATCAGCTATATTTATGATAATACAAAACAAGGTTAGGTGACTATTTTGCGGTGTTTTATTAAAATCAAAGGCATAAAATATTATAGGTGAACTTAATTATATACTATATAATTCCGTGATAATGATCGTGTTAGCCAGTCAAAATCTCTAATACAGTAATAGTCAAGTCATATAGATTTAATACAGGCTATGGGCTACTTAAATCTACCAAATCTAGATGACTCATCATTAACTTCAAACTACATCATTATCAGATTACATGTGTAACTTAATTATTATTATTTCTTAGCTAACACTGATCAAATAATTAGCAACAAACCTCACAGTAGTCCATTTGATTGGGACAGTCACTGTCTGATTTCCCAGCTTTCAGTTCAGGGAGGGGTGGACGCCACATTATGTCAAGCTTCATTGTTTCGGCTTGATCCTGCTGCAGTTTGCTCATATTAATCATCTGCAGCCTCAACAACATTGTCTAAGAATTCCCTACTCCTCCATACTTACAGAGATAAGGTCACTACGTGTGGCTATCTCCACCAAGATAATTGAATAACTAGAAAAAAAGTAAACAAAGTACATGTTTCACATTGTTGACAAAACTGCACCATTTGTTTGAAGATAATCATGTGTGCATGCAAAAAAAGGCTTTTGTTTGTTTTGTAAGATAATAAATGTTTCAGATAAAACAGTATGTTTCCCATATTGTGAATTTAAGGATTATTTCCTGGATTGATCAACTGCTAAGTAAATACGTTACACAAATGCCCTACATATCTAGACAAAATAAAGTGACTGTAGTTTTTACTCACTGATGAACAACTTTTCAACTCTTTTCAACTCGCCATATTAATGGATCATGTAAAATGTACATCAATATTTAAATAATAACTGTTTGACATATATTAGTTTGATTTAAAATACAGTTACACAATGTATTTTTGTTATGTTAAAATCAAACAGTGACTGCTTATATTGGTTATCGACTTTGACCGAACAAGAGGTTTGTTTGTAAGAAAATATAGAAGCTCAGGTTTCCTAGTGAAACAGTAATTTCTGCATTGGTGAGGTTTGTGTAACCCGGTACTCAATTAAATCTTATCTCGGCTACATTAAATCAATTTATGCTCAAATGCTTTATAGCTTGGCTAACATGATGATTGGCAATATCCCATAAGAAGATGCAAGTGTTGCTGGCCATTTCTGAAAGCAAGTGCATTTGAATGCTGCTTTGAAATAAACGCTGAAGTTAGCAGCTGAATTTTTCACTGTTAGCTTCAGCTAGTTACATAGCTAGTTTTCTTAAAAAATCAAGCACTTTTGTGACACAAATAAGCTATAATGTATAAGGAGTCAGTAATTATGGCAAATGCAATCAATAAAGGACTGACTTTATTTTCTGTGTGCAGCTTGTAACATAGCTCACACCTGTACACATCAGCTGGAGCAGTGTTTGTGCTAGTGCTCCCCAACAACACTTCTGGTGCACAATATATGCGACAAAGGTTTCCACAGTGAAAAGTTCCACTGAGTGCTTCCAAGTCCTCTTTTCTATATGCTACCAGACCATAATCTGAGTAATAAAAGAGAAATATTAGAATTATTAGGACTTAACGTCTGGGAGAGAACAAAATGCCTCCATGTGCAAAAACACTAGAACACTACCAGATTTGTTTAGACAATCTTTAATGAAGACTTTTCACCTGATATTTTGCAGACCCAGCGATCATCAACAACACAGTTGCTAGAGTGAAGCCGTCCATGGAATATTTTGTGTTGGTGAAGGTAAGCCATCCCACGAGCGATATCGGTGGCAAATGATAAGCTGAGGAAAAACATAAACCATAAGTGATGGAGAGCTCTCACAAAGAAATTTTAATTTGTAGAGCATTATTAAGGTACAATCAATATGGACTTACCGAAAGCCCCAGTTGATTGGAATATCTTCATTTAGAAGAACATCAGATAAGCTTCCTTTGGGACAATACTCTGTAATGATGCAAACAAAGGGGATTTCGATGGAGCCGCCGATGAACTTAGCCAGGTTTGGATGATCTAGCTCCCTATTTAAGAACAGTCATCTTGTGAAAACCACAAAAATGTTATCAAGCAAGAAGTTATGCGAGACACATTTTAAAGTCTTTACCTAATTTCTTTCACCTCTTTCCGTATTGTTTTGGACAGAGTGAAGTGCTTTCTCTGGATGTGTTTCACAGCCACTGTCCGTCCATCACTAAATTGGAAGTTGCAAACAGTCAGTGCAACTTGCAATGCCCGCAAACCACAATAAACAGACAGTACTCACTATATGCCTGGTTGAATAAAACATGGCTTGAAATTGGAGTTCACTACTGTGCACACTGTAACATCTGTGGCACGGCTGATGCTAGAGCTGCTCTTCACTGGCTGTAGACTTGTGGTACTACAGAAGCCCATATAGCAGGCCTTGCCTATGAGAGCCAAGAGTCACATCTGTGCAGGTAATTCAGGTAAGCCAGGTATTTTACTTTTTGTAATTTTTATTGGCTATAATTCACTTAGTGAGTGGACAATTCATTAGAAACATTTCACACAGAGAAGCTGGAGGTGCTGGGAGATCTTACCAAACATGATATTGTTGTAATTGATTATCCAGCTCTCATCCCAAAACATCTTCTGCTTTTGATACTGTAGCCACTAGAGAATAAAATTGCTATATTAAACACTTTGGTGACTGTTAAAGTTGTATTTTAACACACTTTCTAGTGTAGTATGTGCTTTCTCACCAACACAGTTAAGATGAAACCACTACAAATCAAGGCAACTGGGAGACCAATGGCCACCTTTATGGACATAGCCATTGGACACACACCACAGTCTGCAGGGCATGTCAGACAGCTTTCTTCTGGCTCACAGATATCATCTCCACACACTAACCCAAAGACATGGAGAAAGAGAGGGAATGAAGAGATCAGTATTGGGCCTATTCTGCCTTTCTTAATGAGGCTTATGGCCTAATGAATATTCAATTATTTTTTTTAAACTTATATTGCAACCGTAAGGTTATTTTGTCAGCACTAACCTTGAGCACTAACAACAAGCACTTTGGACTCTAATGCAGCATGCATTTGGCCCACTTTGATATGGGCAATAACAGAAGTCACTCCCAAGTGGACCAGCACCACCTGTGCAGTAGGAATCTAAATTAATTACAATCCCAATTCCAATGAAGTTGGGATGTTGTGCAAAGCATACATAAAAACAGAATACGATACACTACAAAGACAAGATATTTAATGTTAAAAAACTTTGTTTTTTGCAAATATTCACTCATTTGGAATTTGATGCCTGCAACATGTTCCAAAAGAGTTGGGCCAGGGGCAATAAAATACTGGGAAAGCTGAGGATTGCTCAAAAAACACCTGTTTGGAACATTTCAAAGGTTAGAGTCATGATTGGGTATAAAGGGAGCATCCTCGAAAGGCTTAGTCGTTCACAAGCAAAGTTGAGGCAAGGTTCACCACCTTGTGAACACATTTAGGAGTTTCATTATGTACAGTCCACAATATCATCAAAAGATGTAGTGAATCTGGGGTAGTAAGTAAGCAACAAGGCCCACAATAATTTCTGTCAGTGTGTTTTGGGTGACCATACACCCTACTGAACAGTCAATTTGTGGCTTATTTGCACAATCAAACAACTTTTCATTGACTTTTCATTAGTTTTTCTGATAATCTTGTTAAATGAAATAAAATAAAATGTTTCTTTTTTTAGTTGCTTTATATTCATTTAAAATATCCCCTAATTTTTGTTAGCAGTGTATAATAGCTTCCATACTGAATGCATCTTGTCTGATATGTATTTATGTTGAAAATGCAAATACAAATCAGAGAAGAAATTTAATAAATGCTTCAAATCTTAATTTATAGCCAAAAAATATAGGAAGATATTAAGTTTTATCATCTTAAAAACACTAGACATTATCTTTTGTCTTGGCAGAATAACTGTTGCAAACAGAACAACAAATGCCTTTTATGTCACCTTTGAAGTCCACAGAAGCTGACTCATCTTGCCTGCCTTAGACACAGTATGAGTAACAATTTCACCATCGTCTGGGATCCAAGGACCACAAATCCCTCTCTGTGACATAAACAACAATTTATTTAAACATTAACATTACCTTTGAGAGACTAAAGATAATTTTGTCCCTAATTTATGCTCACTTTGGTGAAGTACTAATGAAAGCCTTTAGTAAGCACTAATCAAGGGATTGGATGTTGTTCGTTTCTTACAGCATTCTTTATCAGCCACTGATCTTGTGACTTATGTGATATCCATGGTACAAGCAAGCAAACTATGTAAAATATTTAAATACATGGTCAAAATATTTAAATGGCCACAAACAGTAATTTTCAAGTCCGACTGTGAATAAATTCAACTTACAAACATGCTTATGGCTTTTAGGGACAATTTCCATCTGAGAGCATTAAAAATGCCATTATCCAATAAGACCTATTACAGGTCTTTAAGTTAGTGCTTCAGAGAAGAAATACATTATCTCACAAAAAGTAGTACACCCCTTACAGTTTTATAACACACTTTTGCAACAAAAGTAATTACACCCCTAATTACACCCCTAAATTAGACATTCTCCATTCTCTCCGTTATCATATGACTTCTTAGTGTTACATGGTCTCAGGTGTAATTTGGGAGCAGGTTTGTTACATTTCTCATACTTTCTGATATTGATCACTGGAAGTTCAACATGGCAAATAACGTTTTCTGGATCTGAAAAAAGAATTGTTGCTCTACATAAAGACAGCCTAGCACGGGGGCCAATACCATGCAATGGTTTAACTCAGGCCTTGCCATGGTTGACCAAAAAAGTTGAGTGCACATTCTCATCATATCCAAAGGTTGGCTTTGGAAAACAGACGTAGCAGCCTTTCAGTGTCAGACCAGACCAGACACAAGAAAACCTGCATACGGTTAGCTAAAGACAAACAGACTAAGTACATGGATTACTGGAACCATGTGCTGTAGTCTGATGAGATCAAGATCTACTTATTTGGATCAGATGGTGACAAGTATGTGGCGCCAACAAAGTGAAGAGTACAAAGACAAGTGTATCTTGCCTACAGTCAAGCATGGTGGTCGGAATGTCATGGTTTGGGGCTGCATGAGTGCTGCTGATTGTGGGGAGCTACAGTTTATTGAGGGAACCATGAATTCCAACATGTACTATAGCATACTGAAGCAGAGCATGATCCCCTCTTTTCAAGCCTGGTCTGAAGGGCAGAATTCCAACACAATAAGGACTTCAAACACATCTACAATGTGACCACAGCCTTGCTAAATAAACTGAGGCCAAGACATAAACCCTGTTGAGCATCTGTGGAGCAGCTCTGTGATGTCGTAGTGGATTCCAGTGGCAACATGTGAAGCTCTAGTGAACTCCATACCCAAAAGAGTTAAGGCAGCACTAGAAAAGAATTGTAGCCACACATAATATTGGCAATTTGGGCACAATTTGGCCATTTTCACTTAGGGTGTACTCACTGCTTTGTTGCAAGCGGTTTAGACGTTAATATCTGTGTGTTGAATTATTTTGAGGGCACAGCAAATTTACTCAGTTATACAATCTGTAGACTGATTAACTTACATTGGATCAAAGTGTCACATTTTTAATGTTGTCCCATGAGAACATATAATATTTAAAAAAATATGAGGGGTGTTCTCACTTTTCTGAGATGCTGTACAATAGGAATAAAGTTGATCACAGTTGATCAGATCAGTCTAAAGTACTTAAGAACCACTGACTCTATAGGTGTATGAATCGATAACTTTGCTATACATGTTCTGGCTATGCTATACTTTTGTGATGAGTAGCACACAATGTGTTATCACATTCACTGACCATAAGAGCAAGTGGACAAGAGTGAATGTTGGCATGATAGACACAGCAGTTGTGCTCATTGGCACTGTTCCAGTTTGAAGGACATTCATGTTCACAACAGAATTCCTTAGCTTCTGATGCATTACTGTAAAAAAATAAAATGAATAATTAGCATCATAATTGCCAAGCTATTTTTATTTGAGGTGCACTTGTTAACTTTGTAAGTATTTTTGATCCAAGTACACAATATATGCAATCAAGACAAGTGCATGCACAAAGTGCATAATTTAAATCTATTATCATCAGACCCTGCATATTCACCTCCCTCTTTTGATATACTGTATGCTTCCTTTATTTGGCACATGAACTTCTGAACTAATGTAGCTGATAATTAATTAAAGACACAAAATGTGTATGAATGATGTCTGTGGCACTCTGTCAGTCTGCTGATGCCACTTTCTCAATGTTATATTATCATATTAGCAAGCACACTGTGTTCAATACAACAGCCCACAAATTCTGAAAAGATGTATGCATTACAACCAATACTAGAGTAGGGCCCTGGGACAGGAAAAAAACAGGGAATTAAATTGTGAACATACAAAAAAATTTTGAGTTTTAGATGTAGTGAAAGAATTTGTTCATTAAAGGGTCTTTTCAGCTTGGTCTGAAGATACTGGCTTGCAAGATGAGAGACACACACGTCCGTCTGGAGAAAGAAGTTATTGGAAGTTCTTGTCTATGCTTCTCACTGATAAACATCCAGGTGCATAGTGGCAGTGGAACTAACATAGCTGATAAGCTTTGTCCAAGATCTACAATGATATCTCACCTGAAGTGAAGGATCCTGTTCCTGACTGCATATTCATAAAATGAATCAGAAGCAGTGACAGAGTAAGTAACATTAAACTCTTCTCCATCTGTTACTTTTTCTGGAGGACGCTGCACCCAGGCCATCTCCAAGCCTGTGAAACAAGTGTGTGTTGTATTTAACTGGCTCCATGTCATGATGATACATTACACATCCTAATGTGCTTTGGATATTTCTTTTCAAATGGGCACACCCATTGTCATTGAAACCAGGTCAGATCTATATTTACTTGGGTTCCTACTGCCTGAAAAGTATGGTAACTTTTCAATGCAACCAACATTTACTTCATTATATTTTCCCAACTATTGTTGTGTATAGTATTGTTATTTTTATCATTTTCTCTGAATATGTTTTAAATGGGTTAAAATATTAACCATTGTTTGTCAGCCCTGGGAAATAAATAGATATTTCATAAGAGCTATATCAATATCAATAAATAAACTATTCTGATTTATTTTTTTAAAGCCCACTAAAGTTATATACATTAATTGAAGCTTAATATGACTGATCAATATTCAACTTTAAATGCAATAAAAATAATACTTAAATGAAAACATCAAGCCAGAACCTAAGAATTAACCAGTTTGTAGTTATTTTGAGCACATGTACATTATAAAAAAACAAGAAAGCTTATTTTGTTTGTACTTAGCTCATTTGAGTGTATTGTATTGTATCTAGTATGTGTATCTAGTATTCTTGTGTTAGCATTTAACAATAGTCAATCAACACTGATAGATTAATAGTGGAATCTTATGAAATCACTGACTGCAACAAGATCAGCAGGGAAGCCATCCAAGTGAGAAAGCACGAAATGACATATTGCACTGTAGGTTTTTGTATGCTTTAAATCATGTTGTTAATGAGTTTAACATATTTTTATTCTTTCCATACTATTTATTTCTGACTCCACAGGTAGATATTCAAACTCCATTTCATAAAAAATCTGGTTAATTTGTGGACCAAACAAAAACGCCTTAATCTTGGCAACAGTTATTCTTGTAAACTGCCAAAAATTAATCTAAGTTTTATATAAAGAGGAGGCAAATATACCTTTGTTGTGTCGACAAGTGCTCCTAACCCGCGCTTCTTACCCACAATCCTTGTGAAAAATGTGCCGTAATTAAACCACTGATAAAACCACTAAAAAGGTCAAGCTTGACCCTTGTGTTCTGTCTAATTATAGACCCATTTCAAATCTACCTTTCATCTTCAAAATCTTAGAAAAAGCTGTTTATCAGCAGCTCTGTAGTTACTTCCAAAGTAATGGTATTTATGAAACATTTCAGTCAGGATTCAGGCCTCATCATAGTACTGAAACCGCATTAATAATTATCTATTAATATAATCAGATAATGGATGTGTTTATTTTATTGTTAAATTACATTTAAGTGCAGCATTTGACATTATAGATTGTAATATCTTACTGAATAGGCTAGAAAACACTTTAGGTAATGAGGGACTGGTACTTTCTTTGTTTAAAGCCTTAAAATTTTACCCATTGGTACCAGTTTGTTTGTGTAAATAAACGCTCTAAGATCTCAAAAGTGAAATACAGTCAAGTAAAGTGTCCCTCAGGTGTCTGTGCTTGACCCACTATTATTCTCCCTGTACGTCTAAGCTAAAATATTCAGAAACATGGCATTAGTTTCCATTGTAAAAAGTCTGGATTGTCTTGATTTTTCTGTGCTGAAACAATATGCTTATGGACTAGTTAGTTCATAAATGTAACGTGACCATTTAGCATGACTATCCCATTCACCAAGGAAACAACAGTACTTTGTGTATCTGAGCTGCATTCCTAGAAGCAGTGCAAGTAAAATTTGGATCACCACAGATTTTCCAGTTGGAATTGTTGCACTATATATGTTTCAGCTTCAATTGAAAATATTACTGTAGATTTCTTTGATGTGACATTCATTTGAAAATTCCCATTGTGTAAAGGCTTTCAGGCCTAACATGGATGAATCTATAAAAATACATGAGTCATACACATAAACCAAAGCCATACACAATCCATCAGTCCCAATGCAGAAACATAGGCTGTCAGCTTGCATAAATAAGTTTTGTGCTTGATGGTTCCTAAAGATAGAAAAGTTTGTACATGGTGACAGAAAACCCCATCCTTTTAATTTCGAACCATGTAGTTCTGCTAAGAACTGACCAGGTCATTTAATTTTGCATGTCATATAAGATGAGGTTAACCAGGCAAAAAACTTCAACATTTGGATAAGGGTTGCTTTCTACATCTGGTCCATATATTGTAGCATTGTGTAGCAGATGTTGTAGTATCTTGTAGTCTTTGTTGGTTTATGTGACACTGGTTTCATGGTGGAATTATTTCTTATTTTTAGGAGAAAATCCAGATACCTTTCTTTAGACAGAAGTAACATTTCATAACGTGATCCTTTTATTCTTGAAATATCATCGCAACTGCAAAAGGCTTTGATTTCCAAGTAATTCTTTACAAAGCCTACATGTGGACTGCATAGGCTGCACTATAAATGTGAGGAGCCCAGGGTTTGTCTTGAACACCAACTTTATATCCAAAGTAGCACTCATGGGTTTTCTTAATAAGTGCATTTATGGTGCTTCTTTGAGGCAACATATGAAATTGATAAGATATGCTATAGCCTGTCATGCATCCAAACAGCATATTTAAATTAAAGCATTTTTTATGCTCTGTCTACCAGCATCTAACATCCAAGTACCAAGATGACCCAAATTACAAACACTGTTCATACAAGGCATTCGGCTATCTAAATTTCAGCACAAAGTGCAGCTGCATAAACATACTAGAAGTCAACAGATAAAATAAATTATATAGAAAGTATTAGCAAAATATAAGCAAGGCATATAAGCAAAAGAGTCAAACAATAATATACACTTCACATTCACATACACGGACAAAAGGTGCACATGGTCAACTAAAAATGATTAACTTGTATGAAAAGGTTATTCTTACCCCCACAGCTGATCATGTTGTAATCATTTGGATTAATTATAGGCCAGCAGTCATATTCAGTATTGTCCAAGTCATGCCAACATTCAACTGCCAGAACCTGAAGAGAAACCTAATTTCACAGTTATTTCTTAAGTAAACTGTCTTTTTTACAACTAGCACAGAAATGCCAGCATATATTGGTAATGTGAAAACCTCAAACAAGCTATGAAAACAAGAAGTGGGAAATAACCATAAAACATCCTTCATGCTGGCTTTTTTGCAAGTCTGTCATTGGCAGTATACTAGACACTAAGAAATGCTCACTGCAAGTGTTACTCACGTAGGAACATTAGCAAAGCAGAGACTTGTCCAATTCAAAACTGTATGTTGCTGAATTCTCTGTACATGTTTGATATTTCAAAATGACCTCAACATATTATAAAGTAATTTACTAAAATGTACAAAATCTTCATCCCATGCTAACCATATAAACCAGTAAAAAAAAGATTATACATTAAAAACAAAATACGTACCAAGAGGAAGGAGAAGGTCATGGTGAAGCACAGAAATATTGGAAGCTGCACATCAGTGAGGATGCTTGATACAAACTGTCTGATCAAAAGGTGCTGTTCATTTTTTTGCTGCCCTGAAAGCCCTCTAATTATTTAATCAGGCAAAGAGCACTCTCTAATCCAGTCACCTCGACTCTCACCACTCTACCAAGGACAAACTCGCCTTTAGCAAAAGTAAGCTAATATTAGGCCAACAATGTTGAAAAAGCATTAAAAATGATTTGTGGAATTAGGGTGAATAGCATTTTGCTTAAAATTTTAATGAAACAGTCATATATGAGCACAGACATATAAGCTTATTTATTAACAATTAAACACATTGAGAAATTTAAACTAAATGAAGCAAGGTACAACATTCTGACATATTTCCATTGCAAAACTAGTGCTTATGCAATAGTAAGCCCAGAATATAAAATATTTTCATATACAAAATTGTGTATGCATTGGCAATGCACTAGTGACAAGGTATGCTGATGTGGATAATTTTAGGAGAGAGGTCATTGTGTTAGGAATCCCGCTGCGCACGCTCCCTCACTCTCGCGCTGTTTAAGCCCTGAGTTTTAATCAGCGCGAGTGTT
>JAUZSV010209068.1:0-12678 GCA_034780495.1 Parotocinclus cesarpintoi
TGGAAAGGCACACACCCGTCTATATAAGGTCCCACAGTTGACTGCATGTCAGAGCGCAAACACCAAGCATGAAGTCAGATAAATTGTCTCGAGGCACAAATTTGGGGAAGGATACAGAAAAATTTATGTTGCTTTGAAGGTCCAATAAAAATAAAATATATAGTTTTTAATATTTTTGTTTGTTCTTTTTATAGTCATATTGTAAATTCTTAAGTATCATATAACCAGTAGAATAAAAATAAAAGGTGTTTCTAAAATTTGGTAGATTAGTTTATTACATTAATTTCATTACCATCTACAGTGACCTAAATAGTGATAACCACTTAGCAAAGAAGCCAAGAGCCAATTTTTCACCAAATGTTCCCACTGAAAGTTGTTAGGAATCATCTGTGCTGCACAGTGTTTTGTCTCTAGTGTTAATTGAGCACAAGTTTACAGGTGTGAATATCCCAGTTGCACAAGTTAACAGAAAAATTGACAAAATGTCACGGTGAGGCACATCTGTGTGTTCATTTTAGGTCACACTTTTTTGTCAATCTTTATTTATCTTCTAGCTACAGTCCAGAAGCGTCTAAAGAAGGAAAAGAAGGCAAAGAGGAAACTGCAGGAGGCCCTAGAGTTTGAGTCAAAGAGGAGAGAGCAGGTGGAGCAAGCTCTCAAACGGGCAACCTCCCCTGATAGCCTGCGCATGAGTCTCAACGGTGCGTCTCTTTCTCTCTGTCTCATTCTCTATTTCTCATGTAAGGCAGATTTATACTGCTTAGGGGTCTGTCCACATTGGTCTGTTCACATTCTGGATGGCAGTGTCAAAGACTGTGAAGACTGTATTTGGTAAAAATGTGTAAACAGTGTTCAGTTTCTTACTTATTCCTCATTATTTAACTTAAAATTATGTCCAGATTATAGTTTGTTGATAAACAAATACTTGTATGCCATATATTCATCTGGAGTAGACTATTAATACCTAAAATAAAATCAAACATTGTTTGGATATTTTGCTTCATATTAGCTGCATTTAGTTGATCTGTCAAAACATTACATATGTAGAGATTATTCTAATGAACCGTCTGTTGTCATTAATCAGCAATGATTAATTGATTTCTGTTGTGAGTATTATTTAACCCAACCATTACTTTAGATATTCTGTTAACCATTGAGTAGAGGTGAGTTCTACAGGAATGACATTGTAGAACAATGTTTTGAAAGACGTATTTATTTTAAGTGATCAAGAACGAATCATGAACCCTGCATTTAAAAAATATAATTACCATATTTTGATAACTTATTTATCTAGGTTATGAACTCATACGTAAGATTATGATCCGCTTGGTGTTTTCCTTTAAAAGTGTCTGACTTGTGTAGTATTGTTTTACTGTGTTCATTTTAGAATGTGTAAGAAACTTCGAAAACTGCGTTCATATCATCGCCTTTCTTCTGACAAATGATCCTCAGACTGCTCTGTTGTGCTTTATACAGTCTTCTGTTGTCTTAAGTGTTTAGCATTGTTTTGTTCCTAACATTATCCATTTGCTGGCAGCACCTACCGTCAGAACCCACATAACGATGAAAAATGCAATGCAATGCAAAGCACTGAGATTTTGACGGGCATGTCAGGGCCGCTTCAAACTACAGTTGCTTTTAACAGTATTTTCTGCATCACAATGCAACTACACAGGTATTTAAATAATACATCAGCCTTTAGTCTCTTACGCTGTACTTACTGTAAGGCTCCTGTGCTGTCAGCATGATGCCTGTCTTCAGTGAACTGTACTGGAGCATGGATGTCAAAATTATACCTTCAGGCTGGTCTTAAGCAAAAGCTTGGACACCCCTGGTTAAACACTTTTTGCTAATTAAAAAAGAATAATGGAGAACAAGCTTGTCATATTTATGCATATTTACACTTCTGTTTGATCTCTGAGCTTAACTGATATTAACTGATTCATGTAGTGCAGATGTTGTGGTAATATCTTTTTTATTAAGAAATTCAACAAAATAGTGTTTGATCTAGGATGCCCATACTTCTGCATAAGAGCAGTATTATACTGCTCACAAGAATTAGGAGATACTTGAATTTAAATATCCCGTCATAAAATATCCCCTAATTTTCGTGAGCAGTGTATTATTGTTGGCCACATATTACGTTAGCTATGTTAATTATAGCAATATTTTTGTAATCTTATTTATGTTTATATACTAAATATATCTGATAATTGTGGTTAGTTTATAAAATAGTTTATAAAATAAATGTCAACTCTTATTGCTAAATATGTCTACCATTTGCAGCCATTCTAAAATTGGTTAGGTGAATTTTGAGTGATTCAAATATAGAGATGAAATGAGTATGCTATATGGTACATTTATGCAAAGGTAACTGATGATCAGCCTGGCTGGATAGTACCACCATATTAGACCAGTATGTCACCTGAGTGCAACAAAATCTTTTTTAGAAATAAAAATACTGTTTTAATTAGCATTATGAAAACTGGACTGCCCTGAACATTAGATGAGTATATAATTCTTTATGCTGCAGTTATGATTAGCAAATAATGCCACCAACAGCCATCAGCGTAATATGGTGATACTTAAGTGAAGTAGAGCACACCTTTGCAGTGATCTCACAACTAACTCAAATGATGAAGCCCACCAAATGTGCCATAATTTAGCATATAAATTTCTTACATTTTTCCCCAATAGCCATCCTCCAACTGTCTCTCATAATAACTACAAATTTTGAGGTCAGCACAATGATATCGGGTTGAATTTGTACTTGTACATGTTATTTAAGAGCCAGTTTATCAGAGTAGGGTTTCAATAAATAACTGTTATTCCTTTTACTCACTTTATACATCAGACAGGCATGGATACAGTAGTTGTTGAGCAGCAGATGTTTCGACAAAGTAAGAAAACCAGTTAACAATATTAATGAGCACTGACTGTCTGCTTGAGAATTAAAGACTAATCATCAGAGAGTAAATGAGCTGTAACTTGCATAAATATAATTTTTATACTAAATTTAACTTGAAATTGCCATTTTGGAAAAAAAAACTGTTATTTAAGGGAGACCCTGCTATTTACTGGTAGTCCATTTCCCAGTGTTTTTGTATGTTCTTTTATGTTTTCATGGCCTTTCCATCTGAAAATAATCTCTTATCTCATACTTCTCTCCGGTCCATTTTTCCTGCTGTATTTCCATTGCTCGTCCCTCTGCTCTTTCTCATATTTCCTAATCATTGCTAATAGTAGTGTTTCCATACTATCCATGACTATTAGTGATGCATTAGCGTCATAATGCTAGAGGAGGAAATGGAGGCCGATCCTTATCACAAACGGTCTAAACATGCACAGTTAACAAGAGGTAAATTGTTTCCTAATCGCCTGTTTGGATTTCAGTTGTTCAATTGTTTAATCTTACCAGGAGCAGAATGGAAACAGAGGGAAAGATTTAAAACTTGTGAGTTTACATGCAACATCTGCAAACAGGGGTAATTATTGGCTGATTAAATGCAAATTCATTGAGAAAAATGCCTTTGCCTTTCATCTGAGAGCTTCAGGGATTGGGGCTAAGAGAGATAGCCCTGTTAATTACTGGGGGAATCTGCTATTTCATCTAATGTGTACTCAAAATTATTTGCTCTTTGTTTTTCTGACTTTGACATGATTGTCTTGTGTGAACAGACCATTCCTATCATTTCTGTCTATTTGGAGTTTTGTAATCGTATTCTGAATTTAGAACTGCCAATCATATATTATATGTCCTGAACATATAAATCTGCACATATGCTAAATTTTCAGTTTATAACATTTTAGTGCATATATGTTACAAAATTAAATTTTATATAGAATAGTATTGGATAACAAGGTTAAACCTTTACGGGATGAGACAATATGGTGACAAAATGTATTCTGATTTTTTTTTTTTTTCAATAATAATACTCTGCAGCAATTTGTAGCATTTGACCTGTCTATTTCAGAAGCAGTGATACCAGGCGTGGATTCTGAACACAACAGCAATCAACAGGAGAACTCAGCTATACAAGGTAATGTCCTAACCAAAAATTGAATTAATACATTACACATTTAATACTTTTTTTGTAAAATGTATTAAATGAATTCTGATTGAATTATCTCATTATGACTTTAAGGCAAACTGCCCTCTTGTAATGCTCATGCGACTCCACTTTGTAGCAATGATTGTCTGGAATCACTGAGACAAAGACAAAGGGTGGTAAAGAAGTAAGAGGGAGGGATTTCAAGATAGAGCAGTTAAAGCCAGTCATGTGTACTGAGTTTGGTTCAGTGCCCCTATAATGGAATTTACTATCTCCATGACAGACAAATTATGTTATGACAAAGTTCAACATAGATCTTTGAATTTTCTTATGTCTAAACTTGCACAAGCTTAACCTTACACTTTAAATGGCCCAATGTATTTGGGCTTCAACTTAGTACTCCCCTGGAGATGCAGGTTGCGGGCATACTTCCTGTCCGGGGGGCATCCAGGCGGTAGGTGGGTCCTAGGGAGCGCTTGGTCCAACTAAAATCCCACTGGATAATGCCAGGAAAGCATGAGCATAAACAAGACGACACCGACACCCACTGAGGACGCATCCATTTCTAAGACAAAGGGACGGCTTGTATTGGTGTGCCTTGAGGCTGTTGAATGCCGTCTTGGCCTCCGAAGGGGGTGGAGCTTGCCTTGGAGAAGAGGTGCCAGAGGGGTGACAGTCCAGATGAAAAGCCCAGGAAGCGCTGGAGATTCCTGACGGACTGTGGTCTGGGTCAGGAAAGGGAAGCCATGACCATGGCCTTGTCCATGGCCACACCCAGGGGAAAGTTGGCATATCACAGGTAGCTAACCGACTAGGTGTGAAACTCACACTTCTCCACCTTCACCTGGAGCTGGTTCTCTTCAGAGTACCTGGTGTACCTGGGCGATGTGTGTGTGAAGGTCGGGTAACAAAATTAACTGAGGCGTCTCGTCGGGAGATCGGTGAGATGTTCAGCATTGAAGTTCCCCTGGGCAGCAGGGTTGATTAATGCTAGAAGAACAGTGGTGCAGGGATGGAATGTAAAGAAGTGATGTGATTAGAACCAGGTGTGTGTAATCAGAATGATGGTAAAAATGAACGTGTGGTAGGCTGGGTGTGGTCGCCTGAGCAGCCTGTGTATGTGACACTTTGGAGGGAGCTGAGACTTGATGCTTCACAAGCACCAGCCCTGAGTGGGCCAAAAATCCCTGCTGCAGTGTGTGCAAATTTGTTCAAGAACTACAGGAAACATCTGACTTCTGTAATTTAATTCTGTACCAACTATTAAGTTCTGTTTTTCTATTGTGTCAAGTACTATTTTATAAAATAAAATGCAAATTCATTATTTAAAAAATCATACAATAAGATATTCAGAATTTTTTTCAGATTCTATCTTTTACAGTTGAAGTATACCTACGATAAACATAACAGACCTATCCAATCTTTGTAGGTTTACTGTCAAAATCCACAGTGTATCAAATACTTATTTTCCCCACTATAAATCCAGAACCAGTTGTGATAAGAAATTGGTTATATCCGAAAGGTATATCATTACAGGATATTCAGGAATTCTTAATTCACACTAAGCTGTTATTCATTACTGACTATTGATGGTTACTACACAGCACTATAATAGTAGCAGAAAACACTTAACTATAGATTTTTAAATCTTTGTTTATAAAATAATAATCATTTTAAATGCTGAAAGGTATATTATGACGGTGTGATAACGGGGCAGCATTTTTGTGTCCATCCTGACCGAATCGGTCTTTAGTAATTCTTGCATGAAGTAGGAATTTGCAGAACAGCAGGTTTTTCTAAAATACAGATAAGACTGTATTTGGACTGCTAAGACTGTGCCAGGGCTACTTTCCAGCCTTACTAATTAAAGAATGCACAGTCAAACCTTGGAAAACAACACTTTTAGGACATCTCTACCCATGTGATCCCTTTAGTATGTATCTTTAGTTTGCAGACTTCAACGTTTTTTTTTACCAAGTCCTTGGCAAAAGAGACATCACAGTGCAAAGGGTCTATGGATTTGGGCACCCCCACCTACTTCACTGCATTTATCCATTACTTCTTGCAAAAAAATCTAATTAGGTCGAGTGTGCTGTCCAGCTCACCCCCCTTCTTCTCCCCTTCGACTCTCCTGCATCCACACACTCCACCTTGCCACATTTATCCATTACACTGGGCAAATATCTAATTAGCTCACGCTTTACTCCCAAGTCAGACTTCACAGTTTTGCAAGCGTTGCACTGACAACTGATTTCATTAGGTTTGATTGTCCTTGCAGAAAGCCCACACAGCTAGCTAAAAGCTTTTTACGCTTTCTCGGGTTCCAGGCTGATGTTGGCCCATTACACCAAACCTGTGTCTTTTCTGATTAATCAAGACAAGTGGCACAAACAGCAAACTGCTGAACACAAAAGAAGGTGACCACTTTACAAGCCGATTAAGAGAAGTGCACAATGGAAAAGGTAGCTAGATGGGGTGGAGATGAGAGCTCAAAAGGAAAAGTAATTAAAGATGTGGACCAGGAGTGTTGTGCGATACAGGCCATCAAATTCGACTATCAGAAGCTCCCTGTTTGGAAAAGTGCTGTTGCCAACCTACCAACTTTGCTAATGATGCAAATTATGCTGAAAAAACTACAAATGACCTACTCCAAAGTACACTTTATATTAGCATGACCAAATGAGACCCTTGGGTATTATTCATATCCATACATTTGCAACATACTAATTGGCAGCAGAAGACAAAAATAAGATACTGGGAGCCAGAACAGGGGCGTTTGCTACTTTAGAAGTAAAACTAGAAAATAGAAGGTGAGAAGTAAAGTAGTAGAAAGTAAAAAGACTGAAGCGGAGATGCAGGTAGAAAGTAATTTAAAATATTGGGTCAGTGGGGTTGAATGGTGTTTCAAAGGAGATCCATTAACCTGCTTCTCACATGCATGTTGTTTACAGAGTCCCTCGTGTGGGATGGGAAATCAAACCACAGATTAGAACTGGCATCTAAAAGCATCTGATCTGATCAGGCCTAAAGCTAAAAGATAATTCAGAGCACACATATTTACAGTCTCAGTAATTTTAGATGGTGCATATCCAGTTTGGATTTTGTTTGACTAACCAAACAGGAGAAAACTCAGCAGTGGGAAAAAAGGGTTCCTGAACAAAACAGTGGTTTATTATTTCAAAATTCTTAACTCAGAAACACTGCAAAATGTAGTTTAACTAACATTGCTTTCCAAAGATCAAAAAGGACAAAAGGTTTTTATTTTGAATGTTAGTAGATAAATAAACCTAATGTAAAGAAATGTGTGTAACGTTAGCAAACAGTACAACTTAGAATAGAAACTGAGTGCAAAGCAGAAATTGTGCTTACAGTATTAAATTTGGTACATGAGTTTCAGGTTTAGTGATTGCATTTTAAGTTCCAGTTTTAGACAATGTAAACAAATAATCCCCACTCTTACATGGATATGAACTTATCTGCTGATATGTTCTTTTTTCTACTTAATCCCCTTTTTGTGCCCAGATAAGCTCATTTGTTGGTACTTGTAGGTGTGTTGAACATATAAAACCACTTCTCTGCTAATTAAATGTTTCCTCTTCATCAGCAGTTGCAAATTATGTGCCTGGGCTCCTTACCAATTGGCTGCCTCCTGTTCTGTGGTTTAAAATCAACAGCCCTTCTGTAACTTAGTGTTCCTTACAGTATTTTAGGATGTTTCCTTATAATAAATGTAACTATTTTTACGTATTTTTTATGTAGGTTTTGATTAGTACCCTACAAAAACAAACTAATGCTTTCTTTTTCATTTGTATCTGTACAGAGAACATACCCTACTCCAAACCTCCCATATTATACTGAGATGATGTGCAGACCCTCCCTTTGCTCCTCCTCACCAGTAGATGGCTACGTCACTCCACAAATGAACTTTTTACATTGATGGTGGGGTTTTCACAGAGCCAAGTACTACGTTCATCAATCTCCCAAAACCCATGTACAGGACTCGAGATTGTGTTTGAGTGTGCTAAGGTGAAGTGCGATTACTCACTACCTATGGAGTGGGTATCCAGTGTGCCGATTGTTGGCATCTGACTACCACATCACAGCAACTTGTAAAAAAAGAGTCTTTACCTCTTGTTTTCAACTACGTCTACATCCCTGTCCTTTTGGGGTCTGAATTAAAGTGTTTTGTTTTTCTGGGTGAAAATGTACCTGTCAATCTTCCATCTCCACATGAAGCACACTGCTGTGTCCTCCACCGTACTTACTTTTCCCTTTCCCAGAGAAATCTCCTATTATTGTTATAACTGCTTTCAGTAGACCTCATGTGCAGCAGTGACTCTGGACAGCACAACATTCTTAGAAGACAAACCTTCTTCAAAGGTTCTTCAACAAACTGAATGCATGAGGCAATTGATCATGGACATGACTTCATTCAAGACCAGCAAGTTTCTTTCATGTCTTTATTTGTTGCTTAATGTTTGCCAGACACAGAACATGTACTTTTGAAAATTAGTTGTACTGTTTAGGAAATGTAGAAACATCTTTTGCTCCTCAGAGTGTTTATTATTCTATTTTTATTTTGTTGATTGCATTTGATTGTATTTTAATCAGCATTTAAAAGGATATTCAAGAAGTGAAATGTCACTCGTGCTTCTTACTCTGCCCCTCTGACGGTGATCTCTGTATTGCTCCCTCATGAGATGAAGAAAAGAAATGAAGACAAAAAAGTTTTAAGCTATACATACAGTATTACTGTAATTCCCATTTTTTAAAAAGACTTTGTTTATAAAGACATGTAAAATGCTTTAGCGTTTGCTATTCTCATGTCATTACAAAGTGGATACATTTTTAGTGCTGAAAGAAAACAGACATTCAAAATAAAGTATCCTTATGCACATCTGATGCACGCATGCTTGTAGATATAACACTGATGGTAAAAACACTGTTTAAAGGTACAAAGTTAGCCTCTTCTAATCTATTTTTAGAGGTTTCAGGAGAAACGTCGTATCAGGACCAGGGTCAGGCAGCTATCAGTAATGTTTTAAAATTATGACGCAACCACATATCACAGCCTTGCGCGTAACACAACAAATAAAACATTCTATGGACATGAACTTCAGACACTTTGGATTTGTTTTTTGAAGTAATCATTTTAATTTTGGGGGAAAACATTGTTTTTAATCTGCAACAGTAAACACAAGTTAAGATTTTTTATACTCAATATGTAGTTACTGTACAGTGGTGCTTGAAAATTTGTGACCCCTTTAGACTTTTTAGGTTTTTTTATATTTCTGCATTAATGTGAAATTTTTCTGCAGACATTTTATATGTCTCTGCTTTATGGCAGAGTGTTCAGTCTTGGTTTTCACAGTTTGACAGTCTTTTAGGTGCAGATGGGCTTTCATGTGTCTGGCCACTTCTGTCTGGCCACTCTTCCATAAAGCTTAGATTGGTGGAGTGCTGCAGTGATGACTGACTTTCTTGGAGTTCCTCCCATCTGCATAAAGGAACCCTGGAGATTAACTAGAGTGACCTATGGGTTCTTGGTCAAATCTCACTTCACAATCAGTATTTTCTACTCCGATTACTTAGTTTGGCGGTGCGGCCAGCACTAGGAGTCCTGGTTGTTCCAAACTTCTTTCATTTAAAAAATATGGTGGCAACTGTGCTCTTTGGGACTTGCAGTACCTGGAAACATTTAGCCTGATACAGGTCTGTGCCTTCAAACAAGCCTGTCTCTGAGCTTTACAGGCAATTCTTTCCTCCTCTGGCTTGGTTCTGCTCTGATATGCATTGTTATCTGTGAGACCTTATATAGACAGCTGTCTGTTTTCCAAATCCTGTGCAATCAGCTAAGTCTACCACAGGTGGATCTAATCAGGGTGCAGAAGCATCTCAAAGACTATCAAGAGAAATGAGAGGCCCCCAGAGTTAAGATGTAAGTGTCATAGCAAAGGGTCTGAATGCTTGTGTCTATGCGTAATTTTAGTTTTTTTCTTTTTAATAAATGTGCAACCGTTTATAAAATTCTCTCTCTCTCTCTCATTATTGCATATTAAGTGGAAAATAATAGGGAAAACTCGACTTTTTTTTTCTTATTTTAGCACAAGGCAACAACATAAAAAAAATAGATCTGAAGAATTTCCACATTCATTAAACATTATAAACACAGACACACAAACAAACACACACACGCGCGCGCGTACGCACACACACTCACAGACAAGCATACACACTATATTGCCAAGTGTGTTCAGTGCTCTGCTTTCACACACATATGAACTTGAGTGACATCACATTTTTAATCTGCAGGGTTTAGTATTTTTCACAGATTTGCTGACCCATCCTTTGCAGCTATGACAGCTTCTCAACTCTTCTGGGAAGGCCTTCCACAATGTTAAGAAGTGTGTTTATTTGCATTGTTGACCATTCTTCCAAAAGCACATTTGTGTCAGTCAAACACAAATATCAGACAAGGTCTGGCTCACAGTCTCTGCTATAATTTATTACAAAGGTGTTTTATTGTGTTTAGGTTGGGCCAGTCAAGTTGTTCCACACCAAAATTAAAATCCATGTCTTTTTGGAACAGTGAGGCTAATTATTTTATTTTTGCTATAGACTGAAAACATTTGGGATCAAAAATATGAATTTCTTAATATATGAATAACATCTGGATCTGAAACACAGTTCAAAAGATGGCAACTTTTGCCTTAACCCATCTATTTTTCTTGTGAGCAGAAGTATTAGAAGAGATAAACTTAAACTAGATTAAACTGAAAAAGACTTAATTTTCAGTTGCAAATCCTATGCTTGCAAGAACAGCATTAAGCCTTTGACCCCCTGACATCAATAAAGTTTTCTAATTTTTTGTGATGTTTTTCCACGCTTAACTGGACTCTTTCAGTTGGTGTGTGTTTTGGGGGTTTACTAACTCCACTGTCTCCTTTAGCAGGTAAAATGCACGCTCTATAGGGTTTAAATCTGAAGTTTGACTAAGCCAGTTCAAAACCTTTCACCTCCTGCCCCTGATGAACTCCTTTGTGCTTTTGGCAGTGTGTTTAGGGTCATTATTTTGCTGCATAATGAAGGATTTCCCAATCAGTTTGATTGCATCTGTTTTTAATTTGACAGACAAAATGTTTCAGTAGACTTCTGAGTTAATTGTACTGCTGGCATTACGCGCCGCATCATCAATGAGGATTAGTTAACCTGTCCCTGTGCCATGAACAGGCAAAACCTAAATGTGAACTGAGCATAGGCATTAAACCTATTGTTTTTGTTTGAATGTAACAGGACACACTTTCGTAACAAAACACACAGAGAGTCACATGTTCCCATACTATTGCTCAAAAAAAAGGGGTGAGGTCAGACAAAGGGTGCTGTCATATGAACTGTGTAAATAGATTAAATTAAATGTTGATATTTTGTCTCATTTTTGTTTTTTTAAATGTCAAACCCAGTTTACAGCAAAAATAAAAAGGGTTGGCCTCACTTTTGCAATACTTTTTTTGGAGTATAAATACTGTATACTGACTTCTGACTGACTAATTATATAACAGGTTTATGCAATCTTTTATATATGTTGTTTACTACAATAGCATAATGGAATATAATGTCACATGAATCTATATGGAGTCTTGCAATTAATGACAATGCAATCTTGTAAGTCCTAAGTCAAAATTATTGCCTGAGACTAGTCTACAACAAATGGGTGTCCTACGTAGTCTTAAAAATTCTTTTATAACCTTTTCATAAGTCATTTGGCAGACAGTTTGTATACAATTAATAATATTACACCTATTAATAGAAAGTGGTTAACAAACCTGACTCAAGCAGTACTGTATATGAAATTAATATTGGCATTTTCTACATTTTACTGTTCGGTCAAAATATTAGTTGTTGTTGTTGGTTTTCTTACAGGCCTAATGATGAATGTCAATTAAACTACTATTTAATACAGACAACTCAAAATGTTCTCTTTACACATACTTTAGAATAAAGAGATCATATATAATTTGACAGCAAACAAATATGCAATTACTGTAATTGTTATTATTATTAGATAGATATTAGAAAAAAGACTGATGAAAGCAGCATGAAAGCATTCTGCTCTAGGCCAGTCGAAAGTTGAGCCTTTTTCTGATTTAATTAACATGAAAGCATTAAAAATACAGTTTATACAATAAATAAAAGCGCATAGCATGCCTTTGACACCAGGGTATATGTAATATGTTGCTTTAAGTATGCTACATTTTTTTCAGGGTTATTGATCTGAGAGCAGAGATTCAATGCCGGGAAGGGTTTGCCCCTTGAAGAATTTAAACATGTAATTATTTGTGATTACAGAGAGTGGTACAGAAATGTAAATCATAACAGACTACTTACTAATAGTAACAGGAGAAAAGAAGGAATCATCCAAGAATGAACTAATATGACTCAGCGTTCTGTGCTTTTATTTTCTGAGCAATTTCATGGTGTAACACCATCGGGCGTTTCCAGCGACCAAACCCGTCTCGTTACACGCGCACCGTCACCTGTTTACTGATTAATTTCATTGCACACACCTGGCACCCATCACTGCTCACCTTTTTATACACTTCACCTCCCTCCGTCACATCGCTAAGTC
>JAUZSV010209175.1:0-12676 GCA_034780495.1 Parotocinclus cesarpintoi
AAAATCATTAGGGAATGACTCATTTCATTTCAGAAACAAACAACTTTTGAAAATTTGTTGACCAGTGTTATCTGTAGTCGAAAATGATTGCCGTTTACCCCGCCCACTTGTCCCTCCCACTAGTGCTGCGGCCTGCAGCATTAACCTTCTGACAGAACAAAGGCCGCCCCTTTTAGTCACGTGGCTGTCTTGTGCGCTTCTCTGACATCACAGTTCAGCCCCTTAAACTGAGACTCTAAACAATAAAATCTGCTCAGACAGAAGATAACTTCTACTATTTTTTTTAGATAATAGATGGATGAAGAGTTTAGTGAGTTTATACCTTTAACTGTAAGCACTGTCAGCAGATTTTACTGTAAGCAAGTAAACAAAATGAAATGTAATAGTTGGTATTGTAAGAAGAGCTGAGTAAGAAATCACACAAGGAAATATATGAACAATGCAGGAACTTGTGTGTTATCTAAAATCTCTGTCCTTTAGTACAAATATGAATAATTGAGGTAAGGAAGCCTCAAACTCCCCTGCCCATATTTTCATTAAGCAGAGAAGAGAGCTTCAAACAAATCATGAGATCGACTCCATCCATCAGAATGCAAAATATAAAATCACTTTCAAGAGAAAGTGCAAAAAGATCTCTCCCTTCATCTACTGAAAACAGAGAGGAGTCAGTTGGCAAACTGCTCTGATTCTTCTCTCTCCAATGACATAAAAAAGAAAAATGGAGAAAGGAGGAAGGAGGAGCAAGACAAAGTGTTAGATGGGAGCAAGATGGGTAATGCAGACAAGCAAAAGAATGAGGAAGAGAAAAAAGTAATGGAGAATGAAAAGAGAAAGGAGGGAAGTGAACATTGAACATCAAAATATAAGATTGGAAATAAAAAAATAGAGAACAAAAACAAAATGAAGAGAAAAGAGAAAGTTGGAACAGCAAAGACATGAAGATGAAATGAAGAAGGAAGAATTAAAGGTCAAGAAGACGTTCCAGAAATGGTGGCAGGTAAAACCCAAACAGCCAGAGACAGGCTTGAGAAGAATGGCTCATTTAATAAAGAGTACATTTGCCAAAAAAAGTGAGAATGAAAAGAGAAGAGGACAAAAAGCAAATTTGAGGCTAGAAGTGACAGAGACTGGAGGTTAACAAACAGGAGGAGAAAACGCTTCAGAGCAAAGATCAGAAAGAAGCTGAAAATGAATATAAGAAGGAATGTCTAATGTTGCCAGTTTAAAGAACAGAGCAGGAAGGAAAGCTGGACAGAATAAAGCAGCAGTTGGAGAGAAGAAGGCAGCTGGTCATAGATCAGAGAAAGACCCTGGTAATGAAGTGAAGTGAAAGCAGAATGAGCAACCACCAGCAAAATGGTGGAGGAAAAACTAAAGGTGGAACTACTCATGAAGCTGAGGGCAGAAATTGTAATATAACACTGTTTCACTCTCAAGTGGGTCTCATATTTTGTCATATTTATTAGACAAACAAATGAAGCCAATTTGGTTAGTCCAAACAACAGTAACAGTGCTATTAGCTGTGGCTCTGAAACAAATAATGAAAGTGGTACATTCCTTAAATTCCTTCAACTTCAATGAACGAGTCAATATCACCTTTTACCACAAGATGGCGATGTAAAGTAGCAGGCCTGTGACTATGACACCGGATCACCACATAAGTATTAATGAGTATATAAATTATATTAACGACTGTATTAAGTTAACGACTAAAAGCTGATGTATAATAATAATAATAATAATAATAATAATAATAATAATAATAATAGTTATATTTATTTACATGCAAATATATTCTACACAGGCTGTAACAGTAGTTAACGTTTTTACTTTACAGCTCCCTAGACAGTTGGGACATTATGGAAAATGTAAGTGTTCCTTAAATTTACTTTATTTATTTTTTATTTATTTAATTGCAATCAGTAAGAGCACAGAGGTAACTGATTTAACAAGCTTTGGAAAAATGGTTGCTCCCTGTAAATTACACTGTGAGTATTTAAAAAGCACCACAGTGATGTGATTATAATGTAAGCATTATATATAATAAGTTTCAGGTATAAACAGTTTTACCATTGTTACACAGGGATTACTTTTGCCCTCAGTATATTTTACAGTAAGAGTATTCTTAAATCACCACAATGATGCTGACTTTGTATTGTAATTTACAAATATTTAATATATTTCAGCTGGTTAAGCAGTGCACACCAGTACTTGAGAGCATCAATACCGCAATTTACCACTAGATGACAGTAGAAGACACTGTCTGATTTCCTATTCATAAAAAGCTAACGGCATAATACCTAAAAGCTGAATATTAGGATGTATATTACTTTAAAGTTTAAAGATATGTTTAGACCTAACTTTCTTCTTACTTTGATTGAACTTTTGATTTACCAGGACATCAAGCTGGGGGTGTCTGCCACCCTGTTTCACCACTCCCCAGTAGGGAACTACAGAGGAGGTTTAGCCTCTCCTCTGTTCCCAGACCTCAGTGGGACTGATGGGAACTTGCTGAGGCCAGTGCTGTAATTACATGCTATTTTTATCAGTCAAGGCCTGCTCCTCAGAGATGTACCACCAGCAGCATCTGTATGACATGAAATTTCACCCGGGACAACTCTCCAGATGTGATGGAAAACATTTGGATAGACTTGCTCTGCTCTGAATTCTCTTTGGTCCTTATGGTGAACAAACATAGCTTGTAGGAAACAGTATCTTGCTTTAGTTTACAAGTGCAATATGAATTCCAGATTAATCAGGGTGGAGTTATGTCACAGTTTAGGGTTTGGCCAACAAAGACAGCTCACAGAACCACTAAAAAAGGGCAGGTCCTAGAAGGGTATCTTCAACCCGAGCATTTCTAAACTACTATACTGGGGCACACACAAAATTAACAGCATAGCCATTTCCCCAGTCAATCGTACAGTCACAAATGTGTATCTGACAACGAAGAGCGTGTTAAAAACAAAACAGATCAAGTGATTTAACGTTAAAGTGGTTGTTACTCTGCCATGTATGAGAAATGAATAACAAATGAATACTAAAGTAATATTAAATAAGTACTTTACGTTATGTGCATTTCATTAAACAAATAAAAACTATCAAACCCTCTGCTGTTTTTTCCCTAGAAGTATTGCTTGTTGGTGGAAAGAAGAAATCTTTCTTACAGAAGAAGTCTGTCTTATTCTACTGATTTTGAGCTTTATAGCTTGTTTTATGTGTAACTTCTTTGAAACACTGTGGCCATGATAGAATAACCTTCATGAGCTGTAATGAGGTTCTTATGATTCAAGGGTAAAGTAGAATGAGCTGTTCTGCCTCTAGACGTTCGGTTTTGCATTTTACAATGCCTTTTTACACACTGGACAGGACACAAAAGATTTGCATGCAATAAGAAATCAAAAAGAGATCAAATCAACCACTTTTTTTGGTTTCCTTTGTTCATGCATCATCACACAATAAGGGAAAATAACTGGGTACTGCTGCTCCGGAGAATTGTCACTGGCAATAATGGGATCTGTTACAACCCCAGGTACAGTACATAGCTTGCTACATGCCAGGCAATTGTCCAAAATCACAGACACACCACTGATTGGTAACTGAATAAATGAGGCCAGACAAAGTATTTAGTCTCTAAATGCACATTATACAGGGGTACACAAATGGCTCCCAAGCTGCAATTCCTGAATTAACACATCATTGTCCCTACAAAAGCTATCTGAAATGGTACAGCACTCTCCAAAATCTATAATTAAGCTGCACCAGTATCTATTAAAATCTGAACAGACTGTCTCACAATGTTTGCACTTTGAGCTTTAAAGCCAGAAAAGACAAAAGGTTTGAACATTAGTTCAATAGCGCATTCAGTGGTGAGCATTCAGTTACACAACTTACAGCACTGAGCTTAACAGAAGCCTGCTGTGTAGCATTACTGAACTTCAGTACAGGGCAGGATGCAATGGAATGACCAAGTCTGTGCCAGTGGAAACTTGACGTGGAGTGCGATCATGGGAATCAGAAGTAGTAGCTACAGCTTTCTCAGTAGAGAATGGGTCAGCTCTCACTGAGATGGAGGCATATGTGATATGAACATTATGTTATGAACTTTAATGTTGTATTATTTATTTATGGATTAATTGCTCTGGCAGAAACTTCTTAAATGCTCAAGTTGCACTTTGGCCCAAGACTCATTACTCCAGTCACACACCAAACTCTACTCCATTCATTCACAACTCAACAATAGAGCCTTGACTTAGAACTTATTAATTTTCAACAAGGTTGTCTTCCTAAATTGACCAAAATACTAACACTTAGGGAGTTTATCGTTTTCCTTGATCTGACAAATCATCTTGGACAGATTAAAATGCTATATGCATTTAATTACGGAGTTTCTAACAAAGAGGTAAATAAATTGGATACCTGGTATGGCCAGCATGTATCGGTACATGTATGCTAGTTACCAACTTTAGCTAACACTGTTAGCTAAACTACATACATTTTAGTGGCTTACAGACTACACTGCTATAAAACATTACAAGCACAAACTGCAGGCTAAGGCAGGCTATTGTTTTCTTTAAAAAACAGAAGGTTTTGTGTAGCATTTTAGTCCAGGCACCTCTACATCCACTCCTTACTGGCAGCAGAGGTACATATACTAATGTGATGCAGAGCTTCCAAGATACCTCTGTGGTGTATATAGGTAACTGATAACAAAAATAAAACAAATTCACTACACACCAGTGACTCGACCTTAAACAAATGGGACGGTAGATTAATATCTACACTTAGATATTGTTGGGATTGCGATAGCCTAGTGGTTAAGGTACTGGACTCTGGACCTGATGGTCCAGGGTTCAAAAACCACCTCTGCCAAGTCTGCCACAGTTGGATCCTTAAGCAAGGCCCTTAATCCACCATTGCTTAAACTGTAAGACTATATGAATTGTAAGTCGCTCTGGATAAGGGCATATGCTAAATGCCATAAATGTAAATATCTGTCACAAAACGCTGATCAAAAATCTACATCAAACACAGCACATATTTGCCTACCATTTATTTGGTGGTTTAATTTAAAGATGCAAAAAGCATGCTTTCATTCTTTACACATTGTCATTATTAATACATGTATACACTGGTCAAACCAGGTCATTCGTGCGCACGCAATATGGAAAGATCTCATGGATAGGATGAACCCAAGTATACTGCATTTAACCAACTGAAAATGTACACAATCAAAAAAGCAAAAAAAAAAAAAGTTATTTTGAACGATGTTCCCATGCATACCTCATGAAATGAACAATAGATAACTCCTATATATTGTGTGAAATTACAAAATCACTTATATAAAACATATTTATAGCTATAAAACACCTGCAGGAGAAAAGGTCAAATCCCCAGGGGCTTATTTCTAAATTTCTACCAATACCTTACAACACAAAAAGCTCAATAAAATAGGAATTATGATCTTAAATATATTTCAAGGAATGCACTCGTTTTAGTCCACCTGTCTGTTTTGGTGGTTTGGTCAAATGAATGAAAAACACTGAATTTGTAGTGCAATACCTCAGTGTGGCTTTACCACTGTGAGTCGCCTAAATAGCCTCAGTGTAAATCATAATGCATGTAAATAAGTATCAGAGAAATGATTAAATAAGCCTATTTTATTACATTTATACACAAAGTGGACTTAAATAATCCACACAGGCTAAATGGACTGAATTGGCTATCGATGCATATGCAGTTATGAGTGAATGTAAATGATGCAACATCCTCATTCCACAGTTACATCAAAAAGCATTTCAGTGTATATCACCGCTTCATTTTGCTACTTCCAGCTCAAGACCAGACTGGCTGGTGTTAACTATGTTTTACTGGTGTACCATACTGGTCAGGTTTAATAAGAGCATTATGAAGATTCAGAGCCCTCTGAGAGATGAAAGCCAGTTGTTGCAAACTGTTTGTGCGCATGTGTGTGGACTACAGGTGTACTGCAAATTCAAGAACAGCAAACAAATGGCCACACTGCTTAAAAAATTAGTATACAAAATTTTATAATGTCAAAACACTGCTAACAAAAAAAAATCTTTCAAAACAAATACTAAAGGGCTACTTTTGGCATTTGCATTTAGGCTGTAGAGAGTATATGTTGTTTGGCTCTGTAAATAAGTATAAAGCACTATGAAAAAAAATGAACATCTGGTTCAAAAATCTGGACAGCAGATTTCACCAAAGTGTTTTGGCAAACTTTGGCAAGCCAGTTTTAATTGAGCTCAAAGGTTGTGCATTGTTAAAAATATGTGGTGTAGTGTGTAGAGGAACAACAAGAAAACAACACCAATCTTTTCATTCTTTTCTTACCCTTGTGAAAACAAAAGTGCAATCATATCAGCTGGCTCTTTAGCTCAACTAAATAATTTCTTGCCATCTGTGTCTACTGCATTTCATCCATGCCGAAACCTACACAAGCATGATGATCAAAAACAACTTTACAAGAGCATGGTGCGTCAAGGGAAGAGCCACATCAAGCTCAGGCTAGTGTCATCAAATCTAAACAATCACAAATCACAACCATTAGGATTAATGCTTTGATTAAACTGGAGTTCTAATGCATCCCAAAATCAGGAGGAATGCAAAGTCATTATTAAGTATCCAATACACTACTGCTGTATTTTGGAGTCACTGTGAAGCACTGATTCTGTACACAAAAAATAGGATATGATGAAGAAGATTACTGCACAGTCACTCAGTAATCGGGGTAAAGTTTTGGTCTGATGTGAGAGAGTAACAGAAACGGTACCCAGACATGAATTATATAGTCTTTACGGTGAGGGAACAGACACCTCCAGAAGCCGGTTGTTTTTACGCTTGCAGGCAGCATGGTTGCCGTTCTTGGTTCCGCCTTGGATGAATTTGACACACACTTTGTCCTGCTTAAACTGCACAAGGAATCTGCAAATTATGAAGAAAAAAATATTCATTGATTTTAACAGAATTAAAAAATAGTTTACTTATTAGACATGCGTTTTTCCAGGGAAAACTTACTCGTCTGAGATGTCAATACTGATTGGTGAGCTGCTGGCCGAGGCAGACCACGTGCGATGGAGTTTGGTGATGATCTCTATTAATCGTTTGCTGCTCAGCAAGAAGTCACCTTTGGTTGCTGATGCAGTGCCCTAATGAGATATGAATATATCAAGTTAAAAAGCACTATTGTTCTTTTGATAATTAGAGTTGGAACCGAATGTGATGTGATTTCGATGTTAATGCCAGCCCAATTACCGACTACTAATTCTAACTAGAGTTGAACCTTAGAAATTTAACACCTTGATCAATTTGGATATCAAACAGCCTGTTTGATTTTTTTTGCTCCCAAATTCAAACAAAAAAAAAAATCCAACTTTGAACATGGGCACTGAAATAGAAAACTCAATAATAATGCACCATTATGGTATGCCAATTGCCATAAAGCCCAGTAGAAAAAGAAGAAATAGTCTTATATCTTCGAATAGAATAGAATATTTATTGTTATTGAGAAAACAATGTTATAAATAAAGTTAAAACAGTGAAATTTAGAGTAGACTCCGCTCTCAGGCAGCAAAGTAAAAAAAGAAATAGAAATGAAAAGAATAAAATAGTTGCCGAAGCGTGAGGAGCTCTGAGCCGCAGCAGTTACCAGAGCCGCCATCTTGATGATCGCCATCTTATGAACAGTACGTATACATATGTCAAGTAGTTTTACTTTATGTTTACTTATTTCATGCTAAATCATTAATACCATACTAAAATAGGCGTAAAAAGGAATAATTTGTGGGTCAGGAATAGATTTATCCTATTTACATTACTTCCTATATAGAAATTTGAGTTCAAACTGCCTTCTGGAATCAATTAAGCATAAATTCTGTAGTTCCACTGTAATTCATTTCATTAAGAGTGAGTGAACGAGCTACTGCCTTACCTCTTTGAGTTTCAGAGCAAAGAAGCCATCAATCTGTGTACTGACAGACACACTAGAGACATCAGGTAGTGGAACACTGGCCTTTAGTTGTCCAGTCTTCTGATCAGCCAGAACAAAGTTTTTATCTGTTAGAAGGAAGATTCTGGAAGCCTCCTAAAATGCAGACAGCAGGAAATAGTTACTTGTTCAAATAATCCCTTTCAATAGTGCTTACACAAAATAATATATCACATTATCAAGATATCATACATATCAATTAATCAGTATCACATTATTACGCTCACCTTGCCATTGGCCCTGTTTATTTTATTGACAACATCTGCCAGTAGGACCTTCTCATCGACTGCGCTGTTCAGTTTCTGATACTTGGGATTTTTGTTGATCTCTAGATAATCTCCTTTGAAAGGCTGGCTCACACTGTGAAGCAAAAAAATGGATCCAGCCAAGGTCCAGTAAAACCACACTACATATGTAGATGGGTAAAATATCTGTTCATACCTGCTGGGGTACAAAGCCTTCTTGTCTTTGAAGATTTTACTTGCTTCTAGTTTTTCCTCATAGATGGCCTTCTTCTCTTTTGTGAACTGGCTTCTGTACTTCTTGCACTGCATTTTAGGATCCAGTGGAAAAGATTGATGAATTGTTAATAAGACTGGCTACAACTAAGGGCTCTGACATGAATCTTGATAGATCAGAACATGGTTCCAAGAAGGATAATAATTGAATAGCAGAAGCCCACACAAACAAGCTGCCCAGAAGATGCATGACAAGAAAATGATGCACGGGATGCAAGGAATAACCACATTAAGCTCTTACTTGTGTAACATGAAACATCTCAATCATTAGTGTTTACTAGTAATTCCTTGATTAACTGGAATTGTACCACACCTCTAAACATGAGGTCATTCAGCTAACAAAAAGAAGACTAAATAAAAAGCCTTTCTCTCTATATAATGTGTGTGGCATTAGGTAAGCACTAAATTAGACTGTGCTAATCTACACAACGTGACCTTTTACATGATTTAACTTAATCAGGAGGACAAGCACGGGCATTCATGAGGTTGCATAACGTCTGAGATTCTAATAAATGTAGGCAATTATAGTTCATTTAATTTTGTACTGCTGTAGGTAAACACTTAGACTTTACATTGTATTTGCCTTCCCATTTACTGCATACACAAGCATTTTCAAAACTATTTTTGTGTTGGCACTATCAATACTCTGCTAGACAGACGCATGGTAAAAGTGTGTTCAAAAAATTGTTATAACTAAACAACCCAATCTTCAGTTTGAAGATACAGTATATCAAGTATAATGTGAAAAACAAAAACAATTATTTTATTCATTGAATTGTAGGCAAGTATGACACAGCTGAATGATTCATTTCAAATTAACAGTATTGTGAATGGGATTGACTTAATGAACTGACCCTCCACAGATGGAAGATCCTTCTGAGTTCCTTATGAGTTCCTTCCAGGAACAGGTAAGGCCTTGCTGGCCAGCTCTTATCAACTGGTGACATAGATGGCAACGTCTTCTTCAATCCCAGGAAATATTTCTGCATCTATAAAATATGTAAGCATGGCATTATACTATTATAGCCACCTTTTCACTTACTGGCCACTCTATAGCCTGTACAACCTGCTAGTACCGCGTTGGACTCCTCTTGCCTTCAGAACTGCCTTACTTCTTTATGGTATAAATTCAGGTGCTAGAAACATTCGTCAAAGTTTCTGCTCCAAGTTTACATGATAGCATGACACCATTGTTGCACATTTGTCGCTGCACAATCCCTGATGTGAATCTCCTGGTGTGGTCCTCGGGTTGCTGTAGCCCATCTATTAGCTTAAAACAATCTAGTCATTCTCCTCCATCCTCTGGCATCAACAAGGCATTCTCACCCAGAAAACTGTCTGTCACTGGATGTGTTCTCTTTTTCAGACCATTCACTGTACACCTTAGAGAAGGCTGTGAGAGAAAATGCCTGAAGCTCACCAGTTTCTTAAGTACCCAGAACAGCCCGTGTAGCACCGACAACCATTCCAGATACAAAATCAAATAAATCACATTTCTTCCCCATTCTGATGCTCTGTTTGAAATTTAGCAGGCTGTCTTGACCACATTTACATGCCTTAATACATTGAGTTGCTGTCTGATGTGATTGGCTGATTAGACATTTACATTAACAGGTGTACCTAATAAGAGTGGCCGGTGAGTGCATACTCAAGATTATACCTTAAAAACAAACTATGCAGATTTTAGAAGCTCAGAAACACCTATTAATAAATATTTAAAAAAATGGCTTACTATTTTTTGTATGGTGAAGTTGTATATCTTCTTGCCAGCATTTGCTCTGAAGAACTTCCTGTATTCCCGTCGGACCTGATAAGGAAGAGGTGACAGACCATCAGCTCACAGTGTGATAGTAAAAAAAGGTTTCCTAAAAATATCATATTACTTCATATGATCCTTTCAGGAAACTGTGCATGGTTAGTTTAAAATGTATTTTACCATTTGTACAGGACACAGCTATACAGTAGGCAAACAGACAGTTAGTAACACAAAACGCCAAAACAAAAGTTGATGCTGGGTCCTTTACCAATTCCAGAGGAAAGTCAAACCACTCAATTAGTGATGTAACACTTTTGATTATAATAAGTCAACATTCTAAAGAGAAAAACTAAGAATTCAAAGTCAGTGGTCTCCTCTTTTCAGTAAAGCATCCAATAACTATTTCACCTAAATAGCTGGAATTAATGCTGAAGCGAAATGACCTATTCATCACACAACACAAAACATTTAGGACAGCTCTCGACCCACAAACGAATGCTAAAAAGAAACATATAGTGAATTATTTTAACATAGCATGCACAGCTCAGGCAGATGAGACAAGTACAAAAAGGGATAGAAACAGGATGGATAGACAGGAACATTTTTGGGCAACCTCTGCGGTGTCAAGAAGAGTTTCAGAACAAAACCAGGTTCCTTGGAAATAAAACCTGAAAAGCAAAAACATCTGCTTTTCAGTTACCCAGATCTGGCTTATCTAAAGCTCTGGATTATTACAGCAGATTTGATTCTTACTTACAAATGCTATGGCAGGTCAGCCCTGATGCCAGACTGTAATGTTATTTTAGAATTGACATTCGGGGCATAGACTAGCCAGTGCTTAAATTGAATAAACAGACAAATTGCTGCATCATTTACAAATTCGCTGGGATCTTGTTTTGAATCTAGTTTTGTAATCTGACAGCGACACCTCGAGGTTGGTTGTTAGTAAGTGTTTTCTTCTCCCCCTTGTAAAGTTTGGTTCAGGATGGGACAGGGCCAGTACACTAGTTGGCAGGTACCTTGAGTCCCAACCAGTAGGCCCAAATGACAGCGACAGCGTGCTTACGCCTGGCCTCCTCCTTCAGTCGTTTTAGCTCTCTGCGTGCCTGTGAGAAAGGGAGGGAGAGGGACGAGGAAAGCAGAAGAAAGTGAAGAAATTGAAGTGAACCCAAATTTGAGCAGCATGAAGAGGAGACGGGAAACACGAACAAATGGGAACACATCACACACAGCTACACTGCGATTTTATGTACTAATACTGTCAAAAAGATGTCAAACCAAAAATAGGAGCCTTAGTCTTCCATTAAAATGAATATATTCTAATTTCGGTTAAATTCTGGAATCCACAATTTAAATAACAGTCAGAAAATATCACTAATAGAGTTTTAACAGCACAGCACACAAGCCTCAAACCAAAAAGCACTTTTACACATGAAATTGAAGAAACCTAAAATGAAGGCACAAATGTAAGTAGGTAAATCATGCAACAGTTGTAAGTAGAAATAAATGACCCTTGCGTAGACCAAAATAATACACATCCCTAAACACGATTTAGAGAGTGGCACCTGTATGAGTGCGTTTCTCCTGTATAAGAACTGGCCCATTTGCCTGAAAGCATATCTGAATCAGGATTAATCCATCTGCAGCCAGGGAAAAGAGGCTTAAAAGACCAGATACTTAAGCTTTGTCTCTCAATTATCTAACATTCATCTAAGTTAGTATTTGGTAAAAGTCATGTTTATGGCCAAGTGATGGTGAGTTATGATACGATATTGTAGTTATGCATACATGCAATGAGGTTTCAGTGGTTTGTGAGGCTTTTAGTTCCTCTTGATGCATGAGGTATCCTAAGGTGAGAGGAATTATTATAATTGGCGACAGCCTCACACATATTGTGAATACCTTGGTTCCTTGCCAGCCGGCCCATATGATGGACACGGCGTGTATACTCCGAGCCTCATGCTTTAAGCGTCGCAGTTCTCTCCGAGCCTTGTTTAGGGGACGTATTTAGGAAATAGAGGGGAAGTGAAGAAACAGTAAGAACAGAAGTTAGAGATACAGATCAGATAAGAATGCCTAAAGAAAGCAGACTTCATTCAACAAGAAGTCAATTAGATAGAACTGAACATTTAAGGAAAAGTTCACTCAGTCAATGCTTATAATTGATCACTGACCTTAACTCCTTCTTTCACTGGCATCCTGATTTATTCTTACATCAAAATATTCCCTACAATGCATTTCAACTTCGCTGACATAATTGTTGGCCATGCCATATAGCTATGTGCAAGTGATATACAATTGAATCCGGTTAATTGGACCACATCGGGATGCGATCGTTTTGGTCCTAATAACCGGCTGGTCCGATTAAACGAACATGCCCTATGTTACAAG
>JAUZSV010209285.1:0-12671 GCA_034780495.1 Parotocinclus cesarpintoi
ATAAGAAGAGTATATGATATAAGAATAGTATATGATATAAAAAGAGTATATGAGTATATGATATAAAAAGAGTATATAATATAAGAAGAGTATATGATATAAGAATAGTATATGATATAAAAAGAGTATATGAGTATATGATATAAAAAGAGTATATCATATAAGAAGAGTATACTACATTGCGAAAGACAATAGCATAAATACAAAAACTAGCATTTTTCGCTGTTATTAAATCATATCTTCTTTACTTCCTATAAACACTTCCATTTTATTTTTAGCCATCTTATTCAGGGACAGAATGGGGCTCAGGTGATGTTCTTAGGGAGGCAGATCATTCATGTCACAAACAGAAATATTAGAAATAGATAACCCAGACTTTAGGGAATTTTCGATATTCCACAGAATAACACAGGCCGTGTCAGCTTTGTGTGAGATTTCTGAATGGCTGAAGGCATCGTTTGTGTTTTGCTTGATGCTGATTGACAGTGAAGCACGACGGGAATATTTATCCTCAAACTGCTGTTACAAAAGGCAGACCACATTCCGGATAGTACGACATGCTTTGTGAACAAACTCATAACCTGCTTATGCTTTAGTTTTACGAAGGTAAGAATATTTTAAATTAAGCAGACATTCCTATTCACACTTGCGCACAAACCAAAAACGACACGTACATGTTAGGTTACCCACCTTTTACCCCGGAGCGTTTGCCGTCCTCGCCGGTGGCCATTACAGAGCAATCAGTGAGGCGGTTTATATCCAGTGTGAAATTTATGACCTGATTCTCAACAGCTGCTTCTCCTGCTATTTAGACGTAGGTTTTAGCGCTGTTCGCTGCCATGTTGTCTCCATTCCATATGCGCGCTCGACCACCGGCGCGCTCGCGCCCTTACGCTCACCTTTAGGGATAGTGGGTTACGTCCTGGGGCTTTTAGTGCTGATGGACATGTACGGAGGAAACCTCAGAGGTATTTGGTAAAAGAAAAATCAAAGCATCAATATGCTGGATTGCATCCCAATACTTTTAGCCTTATGCCCTGCATGACGTGTGGCCATTTATGTTTTTGTGTTCCACGGCGATTGATTCGACTTCTCCACCTGATTTACTTCACCTGTTTCTCATCAGGTAATTCTTTTTCTCTGTATTTAACGCCGGCGCTCACATTAGTTCGTACCTTCAGTTTGACATTTACTTTGATGCTCCACTTATTTTTACGTTCTCTTTCACATTCACGTTTTGTTTTCTCGCTATGGCTACTTCCCTGGACTCTCACTTTATTATTTTGTTTGGTTTGTGGCTTCTTTGCTCCTTTTCATTTCCTTCAGTTATTGGCACAACCCGCGGGTTTACGCAGATCCTTTTGTTTATTTTTGTCTCCGATGCCACTATTTTTTTCCCTACTGTTTGGATTGCTCCTTGGTTCCCTGACGGCTGTGCGGGTCTCCGGCAGTTTCGCAGGGGCCCAAGTAAGCAAGCTGTCTAGTAGTGGACCTTCATGGCACCTGTTCCACTCCTCTGGATTATCAGTGATGTTTTACCCACCGGGACCTACCTCTGCTTGCAGTTATGCCTCTGGATCCAGCTCGCCAGGATCCTTCTCGTTTACTCATCTGTTCCTGTATCTCCTCATGGGGGCCCTGTGATGCCATAGGCGTCAGGTTTTGGCTCCCAGGCCGTTCCTGTGTTACCAGAACTTGCCACAATCCCTTCCATCAGGATCATTCAAGCATACTGGCCTCCGGATCCTTCTCGTCTGGTCCTGCTGCCTGACCTTCTCCTGTTCTTAGACTATTCTCCCTGGGTTCCTCGACTGCAGCCTGGTGTTCCTACAGTCCACGAGGGCCCTACTCTGGTGTTCCTACAGTCCACGAGCGCCCTACTCTGGTGTTCCTACAGTCCACGAGGGCCCTACTCTGGTGTTCCTACAGTCCACGAGGGCCCTACTCTGGTGTTCCTACAGTCCACGAGGGCCCTACTCTGCACCGCACTATGAATCTGCACCCGCTTCTGATGACTCTGCTTCCTTGCTTCTGATGACTCTGCTTCCTTGCTTCTGATGACTCTGCTTCCTTGCGGCAGCCTGGCTACCTAAATAGCCCGCTAGGTTTCTGTAAGAGCCCTGGGTTGCCATGGACTTTCCCTTTCAGTGTTTTTGCTCCTGTGTCGTTCGTGAGGGGTTTCTTATTCATGTGTCTTGTTAATTTTTTGGGTAAATTTCTTTTGGCTTTTTTAATAAATCCCAGTTGTGTTTCTAGTCACTTGTGTCTATGGGTTGTTGCAACTTCCTTTTCAAAATTTTGTGGGATCCTGGGGGATCCACCAAGACTGGTGCATGTCTCATTGGATCTCTGGGACTCCCATAACAGCCTTCAAGATGAAATCTTTTTCAGGAACGTCCATGCATTATTAAAGAAACCAAATGAGAAAAAGTTAACACTAAAATATGGAAAAAAAACTAGGAATATTGTTTTTACACATTTGTAAAACATTTATAAACTGGAGTTTCTATAATCATCTTAAAGACCCAGCCTGTCCTAGACGCTGTATTTGGGATTAGTATTTTGTTTTTATCCATATTATGTGCCCATCTTAAAGTTTTAGTGTTTTGCAGGTCTGAAATGCAAGAATTTGATGTTTAGGAACAAATTAAATGAAGTTGACCAGAAAAAGAAATATTTCAGGATTGTGCTGCATGCAATGAAATAAAAGTCAAAGTAAATGTAAAAAAAAATGATCAAACTTTTTATTAGTAATTTGCATTTGTACATCAATGGATGTGGTTTGGCTTTGAAAGATAAATGTTGCCGTGACAACATATCTAACACATTGACTACAACCAACACTCCTTGCTTTATCCTAAAGTATTTTCCATGATGAAGAGTTGGACCTAAATCTTAAGGATATTATTCTTTTAGGGATTTATATGAGCCCAGGGAAAAAAGGAAATAAAATGAGAAGCCGTCTCTTTTAATATCATGTCAGAACAGAGTCATTGTGTTGTAATACTCAGAGGATCATCAGTGTAGATGGTGCAATTAAATCTCTCCAACAAAACACTTTCAGTGTACTGGATAGGTCCCGCTGGACTTTTAGGGCTCTTTGGTTCCAGCTGTAGATGAGACGCTGTTTTTAACGACTTTTCTCATAATCGTATTGGGTGTCAGCCACATCAGCGGATTATTAATTAGTGGCAACGGTTCCCAGTGGGGAAAAGACAGCGAGAATCTAAATTTCCCTCTGCTGCACCAAATCCTGTTTAAAAGCTTCAGCTGTGTGACGTCGGTCTGAGATCCACGCTTTAGCGTGAAGGAGAAATGATCTAGTATAAAAGGAACACACTTTATTAGAATCATGCAACGGATTGGATTGTTACTGTAGAGTTCCTAGAGAATTCCAGGTTAGGGTTCATACCATCTTCTGAAAATAATTAGTGGGGCCAAAATAGATTGTCAAAAACCAAAGGATTACTTTATCAAACCTTTATCAAACTCTATAATACAGAGTTAAATTCACAAATACCACTTAAAACTTTACTGTACAAAAAGAAGCCTAATGTTGACCATGTCCAGAAGCTCCACCCACTTATCTGGGCTCGGAGTTATCTAGGATGGACCATCACCATGGACATGGGGATTGGGATCAGACTATCAGGATTACAGATCTTTTTATGGAAAAACATAATAATTAATACTGCTATAAGGAACAAGTCCAAAAGCCAGGCTCTATCATGGTACGGGGTCGGGTCCGGGGTCCGGACCCTTGATAAAGGTCATTTACACTTCTGTGATTCAGCATTGATACAGAAAAGTACATTTATATTTCAAAGCAACATAAACTGCCTTCAAGATTACATCTTTTTCAGGGACATCCGTGCATTTTTTAACAAGACAAAGCACAACCAAAACCACATGCTGCACACATTATAAAGGCATGGTTGTGGAATATGATGGTACGGGTAATAGACTGGACCCTCTACAGTCCTGAGACAAGCATGCAAAACTAAAAAAAATGCCAAAGTTATAGACGTTTATGGTTGTTTCATATCTTTGAAGTAATAAATGTGTAATTACATTGTCGTTACAGAGTAATAGCATTCTTATTAATACTGATGCGTACCATTGTGTATAAAATACAGTCTGAGGTCCTGATTTTGTTTGTTTTGTGATACTTAATCATTTTAAACTTTAAGTGTCTAAAGTAATAGGGCTTTAATTAACTGTTAATTTTTTCTTAAGCACTTAGTACGTGGCACCATGTCATCGGGAATTCTCAAGCTCGTATAGTAGGACAGAATAAAAAGCAGAATAAATAAATAAATAAACACAAATTCATGATAAATAAATGAAGAAACCTTTGACTGTCCAAGGAATAAAAACATACAAGCAAGAAGTGTTGTTTTTCTTTTTTCCACTTTTTTATACGGTCAGAATTCTTTGCGTGTCTCGACTTGACAAGTTTTATGTTTACATGAATAATGAACAATGGCATTTGGTTGTGGTTGTCTAGAAGAAGCTCCAAGGTCAGCATTTTCACCTTTATTTCTTATTTAAGATGCACAAATGTGTGTCTAAAGCAATCTTCTGTTTTGCAGGTGTTCGTAAACACACACACACACACGCACACACACACAGACACACAGACACACACAGACACACACCCACACAGACACACACGCACATGCACGCATACACAGACACACACACAGACACACACAGACACACGCACACACACACATACACAGACACACACACAGACACACACACACACACACACGCACACACATACACAGACACACACACAGACACACACCCACACAGACACACACGCACATACACAGACACACACACACACACACACACTCACATGCACGCATACACAGACACACACACAGACAGACAGACACACAAACATACACAGACACACACACACACACACACATACACACATGCACGCATACACAGACACACACACAGACACACACATACACACACACACACATACACAGACACACACACAGACACACACACACGCACATACACAGACACACACCCACATGCACGCATAAGCACGCACAAGTATACGCACAACTAGGGATGTGCATCTGCAAAACAATTAGAAACATAATCGAATGGTGTGTAGGAATGTAGTCTTTGTAATTAGCTTTTTAATTTAATCCTGCTTAATCAGTAGAAAGGCCGTGCCATTATATTACACATTACGTACTTCTATTGTGAATTAATTACCACCGGAATGTTAGTCAAAACGGTTTTGTCTATCTGAGAACTAAAAAAAGAAACATGCTCTCAGTTTAGGCATAAAGTTGCTTTGTAGTTGAATTACAAATCATCCAGTCATTTGAAATGAATTAAATAAAAATACTCTAATGATCAATACATTTTATTCCATACACAGACACTTACACTTACCATACACAGATACTCCATACACTTACACTTAACACAAATTAGTAGTAACAAAAAAGCAGGAACTAACACCTTCCATTCTCCAATATTATCCAAAAAAAGCTTACAACAAACTAGCTGAAAACTTAGCTAACATCACACAGGTACAGTTCAGAATCAGGACCAAACCTGGGATATCTGGAGCTGTGAGGTGACATTTTGTGTATGTTTCTAGTTTCTTTTTTTTTTTATTGTTGTTAATTGTCATGGCCGCAGCTTTTGCAGACTACATTACCCAAGGACCATCAAACCTCCATGTTACACCACACTGTGTTCCCCATCCCCGTCCCGTTTACTGTTTTAAACATTTTTTAACTGCAGACTGTTGGGGTTTAATTAAAAAAAGGGTGCTGTGAGCCCGTTTCCGTTTTTCACCGCAGTATGTTATTTTACCCCGATCCCTTTGTGTTCTGTTTTCATTTTCTTCCTACGTCATTCATGCCGTTTGTTTTCATTCACCACGACAATTTATTGGTTAGTTCCTTTCTGTCACGCAATGTTTTTTTGATTTCAGTTAATTAGTTTGTTTCTATGAGCCGATCGATCCCATTTGTGTTCGTCGGCTCATTGCGTTAATACCGTCTGTGTTTCGTTACGCTATCTGTATTCCCTTTGTTTGTGCGCACTTTGTTTTTTTTTGTTTTCACAGTCCTTTTTGGACTTTGATGCTCGCGGCTGGTAGGGGCTGCACCTCGGACCTGCGGCTCGTATAGCTCTCGTTTGGGTCTGCGGCCGAAGCCGTCGCCTCCAGGTCTTGGCCACTATATTCTGCTATAAAATCGCTAATGGTCGTACCTGGCCGTGTTTTGATCCTCGGCCTTAAAGGGCAGCTCCTTAGATTTTCGGCCATCAGTGGCCGTCCTTAGATCCCCGACTCTAAAGCCGTCCTTATCTTTTCTTCCCCTTTTTGTCTATTTATTTTATTTTAGTTCAAGCTGTTTTTCGTTTTTGCTTTCTTCAGTTATTTGGGCTCGTTCACAGTATCCCGGCTTCATAGGCGCTGTTGCCTTGCATTGAAGCCGTTTTGTGGACCCTCTGGCGCTCCAGAGTCTTTATAGTACAACCCCAACCCCCTTTGCCGACTTGTGGACCTTTGTCGCTCCAGCCCGTTCGCGGACCCCTGGGCCCCTGGGCCCCTGTTGCCCTTGAACTCGACTTTTGAGCTCACAGTTGACCTTCAGCGCCCAGACAGTTCACGGACCCCTGGACCGTTATGTGTGTAGGTCCCATGGCCACCACCGCAGGACTCTGGACTCTCGGCTAAATCCCACACGGGACTCGCGTGTAGACCCATTTTTACCCATCGTTTACAGTGCCTGACCTCTATGTGTTCATTGTTTTCCCCTATCCGTTGTCTGTCTGTGGATACTGCATTCTGGGCTCCGATTCCAAAAACCCGATAGGAATCCTGGGGACTTAGCAAGACAAGGAATGATCTTACGGGATCTCCGGGATGCCCGATCGTAACAGGATTGACTCATTTTTCGTCCAAGTCCCGTTCTTTTTAACCTTTTGGTTTTTTTTCCCTGTACAAATTAGTTATGTTTCTGAGTCACCTGGTCTAGGAAAGTCAAATTCCTACCCCTAAAACAGGTAGGTTTTAGTACCTTTTCAGCCTCATTTCCACACCTCGGATTGGTTTAGCTACAGACCTGTTTTCTTGCTCCTATTTCTGCCCATCATGAGAGTGTTATTTTTTTTAAATTATGTTATGGTAAACTTTGGAGCATTATCTTGGAAAAGTGCTGTATACACTCATGAACAAAAAATAGCTCACCAAGAACGTTTCTATTTATGAATGTTATGATGATATATGTAAGTGATTGAAAGGAGGCTCTAGTTACCGTGCTAGACTGCCTCTAGCCTGGATTCAAGATGTGATACGCTTAATCATGGGCCATATGATATCCTGTAGCATAACTTCCATAAATGCTCGATTTTTGATCAATCTGGAAACCAGACAGGTCAAGGAAATGATTCTGGTGGGGACATTCCTGTAAAACCATTGTTCTGCTAAAAAATGCCAGTTGTCAGCCCTGCCATGAGATGTAACACATGATATCCAGCACATATCACTGAGTTGTTAGTGTCCCTCGTATCACTACTAGAGGTGATTGGCTGTTATATGTGATGCCCAGGGGAGGTGGATCGTCTGCCTGTTCTGATCTCAGTTCTCTTTTTTTCCACCAGGCATATGGATTATTCTACTACTTTACTTGGGGTGGGGTTTGACCCTGTTTTTGCCCTGTCTCATTTCCCTTCCTCTGTTTTGCTTCACTTGCTTCTTTGTGTTTATTTATTAAGCGTCTTTTAAATCATCTCTCTTTATTCGCCTCCTATTTCTGTCAGATATGAGAAATCTATTCAATTGATATAGAGTTTTGCACTTTCCCATTGAACTTAAATTATTTATTCAAAGATAAAGCTCTGATGCTTCATTTTAAGCCCACATTGCTGGTGTGAACGATTTCCTTCTGCCCGCTCCGCGGTTAGACGTAGGTTATAAGCATACGTTCATTTCTGCTTAATGATCTCACAGGAACTGATCCGGGCCTCGAGTGTAAGAGCAGGAACATCATAATAACTCTCGCCTCAAATGAAGAGTCCGTCTTAATGAGCACTATTAAAGGTAACGCCCGCCATTATCATCTCACCTCCCATATTTATCGCAACCATCAACGTCTACTTTTAGAGCAGAGGCTCAAAATAAATCCGCCCCGCTCGGCTATTAACGTCCACTCGCTTCCGTCGTGACGCCGGCTTGCCCGGATCGCTCTTTCCTGTCCTAATCAGGCACGGTTATTGATTTGGACAGGTGAGAGGAGGTACAGCGCCCGCAGGACTGCTCTATTCTCACACCTGACACATTATGATTCGCCCAAAATGAGATCTTTTGGCACAAAGCAAATGTGAACGAGGGACGTGGCCTTCCAGGGTCCCATTTCAGCTTGATTTACATCACACCATGCTCAGTGTCGAAACGTAAAGCACTGCAAAAAGTTCTACACAAGTTACACACCCTCACTTCTAATTACAAAGTCATTTTTTCCTGATTAATTTTTTCTGATACAATTTGTGCAGGATTGTTTATAATCTCACTTTGATTGTGGTTATATATTTTTTGTAATATTTCATTTGCATCTACTTTTCATACCATCGTACAATCCTAATACACAAATCGCAGCTTTTTTCGGCTCATTTTAACTCTCATTTTAATTTGATCTCCACACTTGTCCAGTTTAGGACTGCAGGGCTTACAGTGAATATTCGGGAAAACGCCAGGCGCAGGCATAGATGTGCCCTGAATGAGACGGGACTCCAGTTCATCAGAGGGTTTCTGTTGCAGGGGAACTGACCTGTTGTACCATGTGATGCCCAAGCCCTTGCATGCCCTTCAAATGCACCATCAGGAGTCAAACCCAGTTCCATATGGTGGTTAATTAGGGTATTTGAGTATTAAACCCAGGTACCCTGTGTTCATAAATAATGATTAAATAAATGTTGTTGTTTTTTTAATTACTTTTAAGCAGTTATTATTAATCTGACCAATTTAAAAACATCTCGATTTAGCTACTATCTGCTGGACAAACTCATTAAGCCTGACAGCAGTCTGATTACAGTCTTCAGATCATTTTTACTGTACGTTAGAGTAAAGTTTCAGTAATCGATATGGACCTGTGCTCATTGCTGCAGGTCCTGATGACCTGAGCTGCTCTTTCTTTTCCTCCACATGATTAAATCCACCAGTAGGTTGTTGGTTTACGATGTGCATTGGGCTTCTCGGTTCTTAAAATGTCAGCATATCAACATTCTGAACACCGCGCTTAATTATCTCCAATCATCAACATAGAAACCAATTAACTTTAATTCGCTACCAATTAAAATCTGACTTTTAAAAGAGTTAATATGCTAATCGTGCCAGACTGGAAATCATGCATACAGAGTCCCTGTGGCTACTGGGCACCATGCTTGGGCGAGGAGGGCAAGGGTATTTGGGAGGGCATCTGGGTGCAGAAGGGTTTCAAGAAAAGGTTAAACCAATAACGTTTGCATTAAGGGATGATGAGACACATTTCAGTTTGATGCTTATATTCTTTATTGTTTGTTTATTTTGTTTTCTATCTAAATTTCACTATAATTTCTTCTTACTTATTCCTGTTTCTTTTTGTTCGTTCATTTGCTAACATTCTTCTTTTTCCTTTTTTGTTCTGTCTTGATTTTTGTTGTTGTTTTTTTTGTTGTAATTTCTTGGTTTTGTTCCAAGGTTTGTTTTGAAACGTATTATTATAGTTAGTTCTGTAGTTATTTAATTTTGTAGTTAAGTAGTTCTGTAGTGTTTTAATTATTTAGTACATTTGTTGTTATTTAATTCTGTAGTTAAGTAAGTTTGCAGTTATTTAATTCAGTAGTTGTGTAGTTGTATAGTTATTTAATTCTGTAGTTAAGTAATTTTGCAGTTATTTAATTCAGTAGTTGTGTAGTTCTGTAGTTATTTAATCTGTAGTTAAGTATGTTTGCAGTTATTTAATTCAGTAGTTGTGTAGTTGTGTAGTTATTTAATCTGTAGTTAAGTAAGTTTGCAGTTATATAATTCTGTGATTGTGTAGTTATTTAGGTCTGTATTTAAGTAGTTATTTAATTCGGTAGTTGTGTAGTTCTGTAGTTATTTAATCTGTAGTTAAGTAAGTTTGCAGTTATTTGATTATGGGATTGTGTAGTTGTATAGTTATTTAATTCTGTAGTTAAGTAAGTTTGCAGTTATTTGATAATGGGATTGTGTAGTTGTATAGTTATTTAATTCTGTAGTTAAGTAAGTTTGCAGTTATTTAATTCAGTAGTTGTGTAGTTCTGTAGTTATTTAATATGTAGTTAAGTAAATTTGCAGTTATATAATTCTGTGATTGTGTAGTTATGTAGTTATTTAGGTCTGTATTTAAGTAGTTATTTAATTCAGTAGTTGTGTAGTTCTGTAGTTATTTAATCTGTTGTTAAGTAAGTTTGCAGTTATTTAATTCTGTGATTGTGTAGTTATGTAGTTATTTAGGTCTATAGTTAAGTAGTTATTTCATTCTGTAGTTGTGAAGTTTTGTAGTTATTTAATTCTGTAGTTAAGTAAGTTTGTAGTTATTTAATTCTACAGTTGTGTAGTTATTTTAGAGTGCACATATTTGGTTCTGTAGTTATGCTGTTCTGTAGCTATTTGGTTCTGGTCATTGAGATCTTACGTAGGTACGTAGCTTTGTAGTTCAGTAATTACTTAGCTCTATACTTAGTACTGTAGTTATTCAGTTTTGTAGTTATGTGGTCTTATATTTACTTATTTCTTTAGTTATTTAATTTTGTAGTTTCATAGCTATAATAATTCAGTTTCTTTGTTCTTTTAATTTTAACTAAATCATTGCATAACTGAATAAATGAATGAGTAAATGAATGAATGAATGAATGAATGAATGAAACAGCTGACTTTCAGGGTGGTATCACTGATCCCCTGAGGTCCCCCATGCTGGTGCTTTGATTAATAACCCTGACAGAGCAGTAAGCGATGATCGATTGAGGATGTCTGGACTGGAAAGAGTGTTTCCTCTTCACTTACTCCAGATTTTTTACAACAACGTCTGATATTTTGATCACCGGTAAAGGCCTCATCGTCCAAATTAATCAATGCCAAAGAGAGAAAGGTTCTCTAGAGGAAAGTCTGACAAAGTGTTCAGCACACACACACACACGCACACACACACACACACACACACACACACACATACACACACACACACAGAAGCCTGCTTTGACAGTGTTGATATACGTTTACATTTTTTGTGATTCAATACCTTTGTCATTCTGTGGCACTATGTTTGTGTAGTTATGTAATTATGTATTTTGTGATGATCATGATCATTTATCATTAAAGTAAATTCATTCTGAAGTCATGTTATTTTGTTTTTATTTGTTCATATTTCCTTTGTTCTGCAGTTATTTAGTCCTGTGTGTCCGTAATCATGCTTCTTTAATCAGTATTAAAACTAGATGTCAATGCATTAATTGTTTATTTGTTAGTTGTTAAAACCTGCCCTGTTCTGCAGTTTAGGACCAGTTTTGAAATGACCCAAAGTTGGATTAAGCAGGTATGAAAATGAATAAATGTATAATTAAATAATGAATGAGCATGATTAACTAAAGCAGGTGCACAAACAGAGCTGCTTTGTCGGTGCTTTGACTCCTAAGTCAGGGAATCATTTCTCTGGGAACTATAATGGTGTTAATCAGAAACAGACGGTCATGAGCCTGATGGGGGCGTGTTTCAAATCCAGCTGCTCTCCATTCCTTCTTTTCTCTCTTGTAGGTGAGTGGAGAGCTGCTCTTTCGCCAGTTCTCCCACGAGTGGAGGTACAAAGGTGGAAATGTCAGATTATCTGAGCGCAGGCAGACGTGAGCGGAGTCTTAACGAAATGGAAAACAAAAAGTCCTCGGGTCGAAGCATTTCCCTTGTCAGCGTATCTCCTCGTATGTAGTTCCAGCTCTAACTTCAGCAATCGTTTACAGTTTTATTCGGTGGACCAAGAATTAAAAAATACATTGGAAGAAGAAAAGCACTTAGTGAGCTGTTTGTGCGAAACCACATCATTAATCTTCACATCAGCAGGATATGGAGTCATTTCATATGATGAAAGAGTCGCTCTGAAATGTGCAACCCTAAAAAAAACTTGAATAAAAAATGATTAATTTACAACAGGAATGTTTTACTGGATTGCAGGGGTGCTATTTATTTATTAATTTATGTATTTATTTATTTTTATGCTTGCGTTATTTAAACTGTTGTTGTGTCAAAACTATTTATTTAGTCTGACCATCAATAAGGGTCTTGATCTTCTTATACAGTGCATCCGGAAAGTATTCACAGCGCTTCACTTTTTCCACATTTTGTTACATTACAGCCTTATTGCAAATTGTATTAAATTAATCTCTTTCCTTAAAATTCTACACAAAATAGCCCATTATGGCCATGTGAAAAAAGTTTTTTGGAGAATTCTGAAAATGTATTAAAAATAAAAAACTAAGAAATCACATTTACGTAAGTATTCAAAGCCTTCGCCATGAAGCTCAAAATTGAGCTTAGGTGCATCCTGTTTCCACTAATCATCCTTGAGATGTTTCTACAGCTTAAATGGAGTCCACCTGTGGTAAATCCAGTTGATTGGACATGATTTGGA
>JAUZSV010209392.1:0-12670 GCA_034780495.1 Parotocinclus cesarpintoi
TACACATATATAATAGGATTTGTTTCGGTACTTTAGGATTTGGTCTGAATAAGCGGCTGGTCCCATTAACCGGTGGTTCGACTTTTTAAAACTACGTGAACCTGTCACACCTGACAGCGATCCAAACATACAGACGTGACCTCACACACGCTGACGACGGTCGTCTAAACGGAACTTAAGAACGAATAACTGGCTCCGAAACGCATGCAGTTGCCAGTCGAACCATCTACAGGAAACACGATCGAAAGTACAAGCCGTTTGAGCGTTTCTTGTTTTAGTAATAAAAATATAAATCACAATATTTATTAAAAAGCCTTGAGCCATAGCGCCGCAGTTACCGTCGTCTGCCAAGAAGAGGAGCATTTCTAATTATTTAACGCCTTCCTTGTTTTAGTAGCACCACGCTAAACGTGACGCTCAATAGCCTGTAGCACTACTCAATTCAGAGTGCACCATAGCCCGGACCGCCTACCACACCTGACCAGCCAAACGATTAGTTGTGTACGTCGTTAGGTGTACGATTAGTTAGGTGGTCGAACATGGCGTGCACCGAGCTGCCTACCTTCCATCTGTCCGTGTACGTATCGTAGTAGCGGAGCTGGTACTGAGCGGTGCAGCCTGCCAGGTCCTGTAAGCCGTTCGGTCGACTCCACTCGATGTTCAGGTATCCCAGGTGACCGGGGTCTGTAATCGTTATGTTCTCTGGAGGGTCCACTGAAGAAGGAAAGGTACATGGTTTAGTTTCAGTAGTCACACTAACTCATTCTGAAAGGTTTGATATTTTGGGGTGGCATTAGGGACGCTGGGCTAAATCCCCAACAATCTCTGAAACTGTGGTAGATCCATCCTTGGATCTACTCTCTGGTTGATGGTTCATGATGTGCCCTTAGTAGCATTAGTGCATGTATGAAGAATAATGCCAGAGCCGGACCTTCATTGGAAGGAACCTTTCATTACGAACTAAAGGCACCGATGGAAAAGGTTCGAGTGGCTCTGGTTTTTGGTAAGTTCATCGAGTTACACTGGGCCCACCGATTGACGTGAAACGCTACAAAGAATTAATGTCTGTACCCGAACGCCTGCGTTCAGCACACAAAATCGAAATGCAATCACCCAGTACTCTGAGGAACAGCTTAAACTGGGAAAAGGTTGATCTAAAGCCACGATGAATGAAAACACCAGTGCCTAGTGAGCAGAGCTTTCTGGCTCGCCATGCTCTCCTGATGGTGAGCTTGTCCATTCATGTCTTAGCGGTGTGGCAAGTCCGCACTGGAGGACCGAGCACAACCTGGACGGAAAATCAAAGCATAATCAGAGGCAGCCCAAAGTCATACTCTCTGACTCACAGTTTGGGGTAATTAGGAGGAGGCTTGGTTAAGGACCGGGTGGGGAACCTAATTTACATTGGAATGATGCAGATACAGGTTTTTCAGTTCAACCAGGCAGTCACTTCACCGGTCTCTGACCCTGTTTAAATCCAGCAATAAATCCATCGGTGAGCTCATTGACAAGGGACGGGGAGGCGCTGCTGGAGCTGGATTCGGCCGTGCAGCATGTCGAACTGGATTGCAGTGACATGAAATGGTAACGCTGCCCATGCCGAGTGTAAATCCTGTATTGTGGCGAGGCAGCAGGTGCAAGTTTAAACAACAACATGAGGACCGCATGTCCCCAGATGACATTTTGCTGGTCCCATTATCCAAACTTGTTTTATTTACTTTCATATGAAAGTGCCCAGGGTGATTTCTCTTTGTTTCCTAAGCTTAAGCTTAAGGATTAAGTGTAACCTTAATAATTATACCAGAGCTTCCCAACAAACGAGTGCATCCAAATACCGCCCCCCAGCTAACATTTCTGCTGTAATGAAAACGCCTTCCATCGCGCCTCAAAGAGTCGTATCAGGTTAAGCTCTCCGCTTCCCCCCCGTAGGTTCCCAGACTGTGTTTTCAGACATGGGAGGCAGCAAACAGACAAGATAAGAGACCAGAACGTGAGGAAGTGAAGATTTTTGACAATTAGGGTCCAACCTCACGTTGTTTGTGATGTACAAAGAGAATGTCCGGTTTTAGTGGAACCTCCACCCAAGTGTCAGCACATGCACACTATGCGATCGTGGCCGTCTGACCGGAAGGCCAATCCGGACTGAGACTGAGAAGCTCACCTGACATGCTGGCTGCGGTGATCCAGTGCGACGCGTGCAGAGTCAGCAGCAAAAAGATGACCAAGTTCTGCCAAATCGACATTCTAAGGCGCACCATCCTGTCCTGAGAAAAAGCAGAGGATCGTGACGACAATCACAAGCAAAATTAAACATGTTCGACAGGTCTGGTTATAATTAGCTAATTGTTCTACAAAATCACTTATGGTTTTACATGGTTGTCGTGGGGTGGAATTTTTTGGAACTTGTTTCCTAAGTACAGTTGGTATTTGGATTTGCTCCCAGATCCTCTCGTTCTCTTTCTCTCTTTCTATCTCTCTCTCTCGCTCCAATATTCCTACAAGTTGTTTTTTAACTTTTGAAATTAAAAGGAAAATATACATTATTATTATTATTGCCCTAGAATGAATTAACACCCTGTCTAGGGTTGTTCCTGCCTTGTACCCTGTGTTGCTGGCTAGGCTCCGGCTTTCTACAACCCTAACTAGGATTAAACAGAAAAGACACTGGATAAATTACTATTGGTATTCTTATTATTATTTGTACTTTTAACTGATAAAGCGTTTTCACACTGTTGTGGGTTGCCTAGTAGTTTGGGGGATTTTTTTCCCTCTTTTTTTGGAGCCAATTCACTTCTTCTTCTTCTTCTTCTTATGTGGAATTAAATGCAGCACCCGTGAAAACAAGCTATAATAAGGGCAGAACTGCAAAGTAATAGAAACCATGAAAAAACAAAAACGAAGACCCGCATTTACCGGCAAAGTCCCGGTTTGAAGTTTACATTTCATTCTTCAGTGAGATGAGGGTTGATGGTGCAGTTATCAGTGGTAGATTTTGTTATTACAGGCTTGAACCTCATGAAGCCCTGGCGCGACCGGTCAAAGCGAGACGATTTGGACCAAGGACACTTGGTCCAAATTATTTCAATGTTGGCGAATGCAGTGTTTATTTGAACGCCCGTCCAGAAGCCAAAAACCCAAAAGACCACCTATATTTCTTAACCGTGATGAATCTGTGGAGCGTACGGTGGACTCCCATGGTGGAAAGAAAACTGTACTTGGACCGCCGAGCAAGGCAGAGAACAGTACACGAACCGACCAACTCGTCCACAAAAAAAACCCACAAGCCAACACAGCAAGACACAGCAGAGACCTGTAACTTGGAAAAAGTTGGAGCTGTGACAGGCATGCCTTTTGGCGTGACACACAAAACAACGCTGATGCTCACGACCTAATGATCTCATTCCAGCAACACGCATGCGCCCAAAAAAAAATCACCCGCCGCTATGTACCTGGTTTTTGTGTCAAAAAAACAACAACGACCTCACAGTTTCACGGTACACCTAACAGCACTTCCAAAACGGAGCGCAAATGTGTCTGGGATGAAGAAGGGAAAAAAATTCCCAGAGTTGTCCAGCCTTGAATGTACCAGGAATCCTGCCATTAAAAATCCCACCAAGCCATGGCACATGGTCACACAGACGAGTCAGCTCCTCAAAACTTTTCAGTGTCACCATTTTCACACAACAAAAAAAAAGTAGAGACACAAAAAAAAAAACACCCAGAAGATTAAAATATTAAAAATCATACAAATAAAGAGCATAATAATGAAACAATATGATTAAAACAAATTGAGATACAGCTTGGTCTTCAAAACACATGGCTTTATATCAATGTAAAACTGTAAGAACACTCACCTAGTGTTCTGGAATGGCCTGCAATCTTCTTTAGTGATGCTCCTTATTTGTGTGTGTGTGTGTGTGTGTGTGTGTGTGCGCGTGTGTGTGTGTGTGCGCGCGTGTGTGTGTGCGTGTATGCGCGCAAGTGTGTTCACACACTCTCCGTTTGAACGGTCTGAATGGATCCGCCAGTCAGCAGTTCGTTTTTGTTCAGAACTGGCTCCCCCTACCTTCAAGGTTAAGCAATGTTTCATGACACGGACTGAGAGGTCTGGATTCAGTCACCTGACCCTACAAACCATTCCTCTTCATTTCTTCATTTGGTGATGAACTGGGCTGATTACACGTGCATGTTTACAAGGACTCAACATTTATTGACGTTTTTTGAGCTTTTCCTCAACGCCTGTCGGCGTCACGGGGTGTGGCAGCGATCTCGAGAGAAAACGGGACATCTGACGCTTTGCAGGGCCAGCAGGGAATTTTTCAAGTCATGCTGCAACAGGGAAACACTTCCTTCACATCTGTGCAGTCTGTACAAACAAATGGCAGTTCGCTGGAAGACAGCAGGGCATAATCAACAGTGCCAGATCACCCCATCTTGTACAGACCTACAAGTATGTAGACGCCCCGTCAAATGACTGACATCTGTTATTAAATGCCACTCGTGGCTAATAGGTTCAGGCGGTTTCCCCTCTGCCGTCCTAAAACGAAGCCTGGAGGCCAGTTGTTCAAAAGATAGAATCTGGATGAACATTATGCTGATTTGGACATTTTCTTGGATCAGGTAATCGTCATACATTAATCCCAGTTGTTCAAAGAAAAGTTGTGGATTGGATTAGTTCACTTTTTAAGATGACCAAATCAGGATAAAAGGCGTTCCAAATTAGTCTACACATCACAGCAAAAGGGTCAAATAGCCAGCGAGGGTGACCCCATTTTTATGGTCTTTGGCCCAGCCGTACCGTCTTCAAGGCAAAAAATGTAAATGCAAAATGCATTCAGTGTGTCATATTCCAAATTTCATAGAATAGAATAGAAAAAACCTGGAATGTCAAGCTAGAAAAAATGCCCATTCAGTCTTCTTTCTCTGTGGAAGGACCAACAGTTTGAAGTTGGGCTTTCAGGACAAGGATCTCCTGAAGTTTGGCTTTGGTTTGCTGTAGTTTGCTTTAAAAATGTGTTCCTCCGCCAGGGGAATCTGTACTGCTGCTTTTTCGGTTTCTCCTTTAAGAAAGTGCCCTATCGGCATCACCATTATCATCTACAGGAGTTGGACAGGTTTGGCTCTAGCTGCCCGGCCGTGTTTATTGACCCTGTGGATCCAGACGGACAGTTCTGGTAGAAACAGGACTGTTGAGGTGCACATTTAATTCTGCCATGATTTGAGCAGCTGTGGTTTTATGTTTTTTGGATACAATCTGGGTTAGCACCCGAACATCCCTTTCAGACGGCTTCCTTTGCGTCCACAGTTAACCCTGTTGGATGTGGTTGGTCGTTCTTGTTGGTATACTGACATTACCCTGGATACCGTGGCTCTTGATACATCACAAACCTCCCACATTAAAATGACAAGTGTTTCGGTTTCATTGTCTAACCCCTGTATGTTTGAGCCGTCACGTCGCAGGCCTCTTTGACTTCCTGTTCGAGTGACTACTGTCTTAACTTGTGCGGATCCTTCTTCCAAAGCAACAGCACTGAGATCAAGAAGCACAGTTATATCTGCATCAGTAGAACTGACTCACTTTCCCTTTTCAACTGAGGGCTCACCGTCCCCTGAAACACCCCGAATCCCAGAGCTTATTGCCTGTGAGGATTTTTTGCCTTTGTTGCTTTTGGCCTTTAGATTCTTCCACCTGAGTTTCACTTGATCATTGGGCATCTTCTGGCCAGATCTTGTGGCATTTCCGTTCTTATGATTTCAGCCCAAACGTCTTTTTTCTTCTTGTTGGTCAGTTCTTCTTGCTTTGCGGAATTAAAACGTCCTACTATTGAGGCATGATGATGCCTTCCACCTCCCAGCAGGGCATGGGTTTGAGCCACTGTGAAATTAGATCCTCATGAGTCCATGGTTTCACCCGTTTGGTATGGCATTTGTGGATTTCCTTTGGCAACCCAAAGGCAAGCGGCATCGGCAAGGGGGTCAGCTGGCATCTCCCAGCTGAACAAGCGTGTGTGTGTGTGACTTTCCCACCGAGCAAATACGCGTCCGAAAGACGTCAATATAACGTCTTCGCCAGACGTTCAAAAGAGAAGAGAAGCCAGAATGAAAGTTTTTTTTTAAAAACGTCTTTTAGACGTTACGTCAACAACACACGCTTAAGATGATGGAGTCCAGAATCAAGGTTGCTCAACGTATTTTTAAAACAAATACAAAATCCAATACAATGCACAATAAAATAAATAAGATGAAATCAAATATTTCTACACACGTGATATGGACAAGATTTTAACGTCCTTTTGACGTTGTGTGCTTGTCGGGTTATCTAGCGTTGGTCCCCAAAAAACACACATACACAAACATTGTATGAAAGCAGGTAATGTAAATAGAAAGAGAGGAAGAATTTGTCAAGTGTTTCACAATTTCCTGTGTGTTTGCAGTGTTCCGTGAACCAAAGCCTCGTTTCGGATACGAGGCATCGCAAACACACTTCACAACCAGATGTTGATCTTCCCGTTAGGTCTGTGTCTGAGGTCCAAGAAGGGGAGAGGAGGGATCATGTCTGAGTCAGCTTTCTGTCATAGGACAAAAGGTGTAGCTCAGACACGGCAGGTGTGGTTTAACCTCACGAGACTCCACTGTCGTCAACTCTGACTACCAAACATCCTGTCTGGTACAGACAGAGTCAGGTATGAATGCCTTTTAAATGACAAAACTCAAACTCAAATGTAAATACCTGCAGTGCCTTTGGTACAATTAAAAAAAAAATAGGGAACCTTCGTCTCAGAGATGGCCAAACGAAATATATTTCTGTAGACCTGGTGGTCCAGGGTTCAAATCCCACCTCTGCCAAGCTGTAACAGTTTAACAAGTCCTTGATTAATAACCATGTGATGCTTCCCACTGGTGTTATTGCTTGACATTCTTTTTTATAATGTGCATTATAATGTGCGTCCTTTTTAAATTACACTTTCACAAACCATGATTAATACTTGGCACCTTTGTTCTCTGTCAGCGAACGTATAAATGGCTTCCACAGACATCGACCTAAAACATTTTGTAGCACTTACCTCCCAAGGCGGCTCATTAGGCATTTGACCTAATTCTTGGATCACGAGGAATTATTTTAGGTCACTTTCCTTCCTTCCTATATCCATGCCAAACGAGATGTGTTCCTCTATTCCATGGAACCGGTGCTGATGTCTTCACTAGAAATACCTCCTGACCTTAGTCAAGTTAACAATACATGAGGCAGATGCCAAAAATATCACGGCGTCCCAGAGCGTCCAAAAGTCGGACTGTTTTTGTTTCTTCTGAATCCAGAATGCCTGGCCAGTTCCTCGGTTCGGTCTACATGGAACCAGGAGCTACGCAGTTCCACGAATCCCAAGGCACCTGCAAACGGCTGTCAAAGCAAAGCGAAGCAAAGTCAAAAATCACACACACACACACACAAGTAGCTGCAGCAAGTAAACGTCTCAACTTAAAGAATACAAACGGACTAAAAAATGTGCGACCAAAGAAACACACACACACACACACACACACACACACACATTTTATGAGCCTTATGCTCTTAAAACAATTTCGAAATACTTCCTTAACTGAAATTTCTCACAGGCCTTTTAGAGGACCAAATAATTAATCATGGCACATGTGCCTTGCAGCAGCACAATCACACAATACGGAACAGTAAATTGATTCGTGTGTAGCAGGGATTAATCTGTGATTTATCACGTGACTATGCGATCATTTTTGAGGCTTCTTTGGAAGGTACCCAAAACAATTCCACACTTCTATTTTACAGCATCTACAAGCACAAACAACGCCTGCTTTACAAAGCGACAAATCCAAACTGTAGCCAAAATAAAGACGGCAATAACACGCTTGGGGAAACTTGCAAAGAGGCGTCATTTTTGCTCTGGAACTTTCTGACGGGGCCGGCATGGACCCTTTACTGACCTACGTCCTGACTTCCTGACAATCCATACTGGGACTGTGAACGGTTAAGGCACTGGACTCACTGGGTTCAAATCCCACCTCTGCCAAGCTGCCACAGTTTGGTCCCTAAGCAAGGTCCTTAACCCACAATTGCTTAAATTGTAGGACTGTACGAGTTGTACGTCGCTCTGGATAAGGGCGTCTGCCGTTGGCTCTGGCTGCATCTAGAACCATGCGACAAATACTGAGGAGAAAACGAAGGCCCTAATCATTTGGCGTAAAGAACACAAGGCGTGGACCCATGAGCCGTCGAAAAAGATGAGATACTGAGATGAGACGAGATATAATCCGCCATTTATCAGACAATATATAAAGCGGAGGTCGGTTTATTTGAACAGGATTCGTTTATTTGCGTAAGAAACGATCAATACAGTTTTTTTACACAGTTTATACAGAAACGGCGGGTCGAGCACCGAGGATTCTGGCATGCAAACGTCGTATATTGTACAAACAATAAGGTCTAGCTACACACACGCAATCAGGCAGCGCACATCTCTGAAGTGAAGTGTATGCACCAGTGCCCTCTATGTACACAACAATCCAAACACGGCCAACCATAAAGGAATCGGCATCAGCACGGCAGGCAGATTCTTCACCCTATGGCGGCGCGAGGTAAAAAAATGTCCGATGTGAAGGTCAGCAGGGAGAAGTGGACGGGGGGAAAGGTTACGACGGCACTCGACGGCCGCGAATTACCCGTTCAGCGCAGAAGAGCATAATGGTGCATGATGGTGCATAATGGTGCGTATTTTCATCCAGTTACAACGATGCACAATGCACATTTTGTTCATTCTCTAATTGTTACTTAGCATTTTGTAAATTGGTTCCACTTTTAACCTCGTCTCGCTGCCCTGCTATCGTTGTGGTTAAGAAAGAAATGTGGTTCGTGCTTGTCAACACCGTGCAAAAGTCGTCCGTTTGGTTTCCTGTTTGGGTTTCTGTATTGTTTGGACTCGTCACTCCAGGGTACTCTTTCCCACCCAACTCCATTCCAATCGTTGTGAGCTTTAGCCCGCTTTAGCCTCTTTCCCCGGCTCGCCTTCTGAAAGAGCGGCTTTTCGGCTGCCACCGTTCCAAAAGCCATTCCTGATCCATTCTGAAGATTCTTTCTGGTTGTGTTAGAATCAAGAGAACGAGACTTGATTCAATATGGTCATTATACTGTTCCTAAAACAATATCTGATCTATATCTGATGGAGGCCCAAATCCTGTAGAGATCTTAACAGCCGAGATTTTTGCGTTTTTTGCCGTAAAACCCTGGAGGTGATTTTGCTTTTGTTCCCAATTCTCATATTTTGGCACGGTGGATATATTTTAGTTTGACGATCATTAAGCATGTCTGCTTTAAAAGGCTCCAGTAAAAGGCGTTTCAGGACACGGCCTAAGAAAGGCTTGGGACTGAATGCCAAAAAAGAGCCGATATTTGTTTACCAGGGATTTTTTTTCCGTTTTTTAATACGTCTGAATAATACGGGGGACTTTCTGATTGTCTCAGCTCTCATCAAACACCGTGTAGAGACAGCCTTTAACCCAAAATGAACTCGACCTATGTCCCTATGACCTAACCCTTTCGTTACAGCAGTGCTTTTAAACCAGACGTACTCCCGTTGGAGTATAAGTACAAGCCAGGTAATGAACATATCGTTTTTTAGGATGTTGGAAGGAAGATCCAGACAAGGAGTTCTGGATCCAAAGGGAGGGACTAGAACCTAGATCTTAAAGGTGATGCATTTACTGTTGTTTCCATTCTGCTCTTTATCTCGAACCCTGACGAGTTCTAGATACGCGCGCAATCAACGTTGCAATCCGCTCCCTTTAAATGTCAACGCAAACCCCAAAGGGATAATCCGATCGTGACACTGTAACAGCTTTATGAGGGCTCTCACATCCAGGCCATCGACCACCCGTTCACGTGGACGCGTCTTTTGTGTTTCGGTTATTCGTCACCGCTTCGTGTGTCAGCTTGCTTTTAGGACGAAATGAAAGGAAATCGGGTGCGCGGGCATTTGGGTATGGTGGTGCAATCCAAAATCCGTTTTTCTTACCAAGGTAAGAAAACCTTGTTTCTTAAAGGTGAGGTAAACAAAATTGCAGATAGGTCCCGGGACAACGTGGAGTCGCTGTCTCTGTTTGCAGGGTTTTGTATTGGGTAGTGTGGGAATGATGGGTTTTGTAGTTCTTCACTGGGACTGCAAGTAAACGTGCAGTGTGGACACTAAAACCCGGCTTTGCCCATTTAGAGTAATCAAGTAACCTAAGGCCACTTTAAAGACACCAATTAACCTAATGCGCATGTCGTTGGACTGTGGGAGGAAACTGGAGTACCTGGAGTAAACCCACACAGACACAGGGAGGACCCAGACCGCTCCACCCTGGGATGCTACCCGGTACTACCCACCAAGCCACCATGCTGCCCTTTTATTATTATTATTATTAGTAGTAGTAGTAGTAGTACTATTATACTGCTCATAAAAATTAGGAGATATTTCAAAATGAAACATCCCGTAATGAAATATCCCCTAATTTTTGTGCGCAGTTTACTATTACTACTATGTAAAAATAAATTCCCACCCTTGTCCTTGTTGGAGTAACTGTTGTTCAACAATAGTTAGCATTGTGTGTGTGTGTGTGGTGTCTTTGTGCTTTTCTTTAACCTTGTGCATGTTGCTGATACAGTGTACCTTGGTCCTGTAGGTCAGTGTACTGTGCTGCGTCATGACTGCATTTATCCTTGAGAGACTTTGTGTGTAAGACGAAGCCATGTTCTGGATTAGAGATACCGCTTCTCGTTTACATGGATTCAGCGTTCTGTTTGATGCATTGAACTGATGATCCTCAGCTGCTGAATCAGCACGTTCATGATAAGAAATGGGATATGAGACATAAAATAGCTGGGATATTACATTTCTAGAAAATGATCTAGTGGAAATAATGGAGATGTTATTAAAGCTAGCTGCTTTGATGTCATATTTATATTGATTATACACCTGCAGTTTTTTTCTGGACCATCTGGATTCTCACTACGAGGCTCCTTGATGGACCTTTCAGAAGGTTATGTTTCCTCCTCCCCAATCATCCTTTACATTCAGGAAAGTTTGCAGTAAGCAACTGAGGCCCTTGCGTCACTTTCTGAGTAGGAACTGTTCATGCTGGGTAGTCAAGTCAATTTATTTCTATAGCGCTTTTTACAATACAGTATTGCCCCAAAGCAGCTTTACAACAAAGAGGTTTGATGCCATACAGAATTATAGTGTAAGAATTTAGTATGAGAGTCATTGTGTCCCTAATGAGCAAGCAGAGGCGACTACTGTTACAGAGAATAAATTATTTCTAAATTCTTAAATAAATAAATATAAATAAATTATAATTCTTGCCAAAGGCGCTCGCCACAGGTGTGTTTTTTTTTATACGACAGAAAGGTGGTCTTTGACGTTTAGTTTTCCATCTCATGACCTCTGACAGGAATGGATCCTGTTCCTGCTTCTCTCTTAAATCATCTTCTGTGAGCTGAAGTACAAATGTAGACGAGGTGATTTTAAGGAAAAGAGAGTACGGGTAACCAGCTTGAGATCATTATTGTGACACTTGTGGGGCTGTGTAGTGCCAGAATGGGGTAGGATAGGGTGGGCTGAGGTTTGATGGTCAAGCTCCTCAGATCTGTTCACATAAGGACGACTCGATAAAGCATCAGTATTGCTGTGTTTTTGTCCCCCCCTGTCCACTCAAAACGGTGTCAAGTTCAAAAGTCCAGCGTGCAGGTCGGCCAGGTTTGTCATTGTGTATGGGGATTTTTTGAAGACTCTCGGAAGCTTAATGCTGTGATCATTAAAGACTCTCATCCATTTAATGCTCTTGATGCTTTATCAGACTCTGTATAGTTCTCAATCATGGATCTTCTGCATGGTTCCCGGCAAGTAGAGGAGCAAGATAGAGAAAAAACTCACTACTGGCACTGGGCTGTACCATTTTAAGGTCTTACCAATGCGTTTTATAAATGCACCAGCAACATTCCAGTGTTTAATGGAAATGGTGCTCCTTGGTCCCCTATGGAAAACGATGTTCTGATTTTCTTTTAGTGATCATCTTCACCACTTGGAAGAGGTTTTCTCTGAGCTACAGGCCTAAAGCTAAATCCTGAAAAGTGTTGCCTGGCTAAAGGCCATGTCAAGTTCTTAGGCCATGTTGTGTCAAAAGATGGCATACAGCCAGATTCACGAAATGTGCAATCTTGTGCAGACTGGCCGACACCCATACTGACCTAAGGACTTTTGTTTTTCTCAACCGCTGATATTACACTGCAGTTATGAAACGAGGAGGTTCCTTAAATGAGACAGGGAATAAATGTAAGCTTTTAATTTGGCAAAATGAACGAGTTAGTTAAAGTTTTTTAGTTTTAAAATGATATCTTTCAGGTTAAAGTTGTTTGTTCACGTGAATGTATTTCCTGCTTTCTGATTGGTTAAGGAGGTCACATGGTGTGCGGTTTTGATAAAGAGCGGCCATGAAAGTGAGGTATTTTCACACAGAGAGAGAGAGAGACAGACAGAGAGAGAGAGAGACAGAGAGAGAGAGAGACACACAGAGAGAGAGAGACACACAGAGAGAGAGAGACACACAGAGAGAGAGAGAGACACAGAGAGAGAGAGACACAGAGAGAGAGAGAGAGAGAGAGAGA
>JAUZSV010209488.1:0-12670 GCA_034780495.1 Parotocinclus cesarpintoi
TCCATCCATCCATCCATCCATCCATCCATCCATCCATCCATCCATCCATCCATCCATCCATCCATCCATCCATCTATATAATGTAGTATTGAGTGTTACCCCTTTCCCAGTGTTTGTGCAGTTATGTTTTGACGTCAGTCTGGCCATCCCGTGCCTTACTATCTATGACATAACATGGGATTTCACTGAGCCTGGTGATTAATTACAGACCGCAGCTCAGTGCTTCATTAACCCGTCCCTGCCTTCTCTAATCTTCAGCGTTCATGGTTCAAAAGTCTGTGAGCTAAATAAAATATTGTTGTGCTTTTATTGTGGATTATTTACAGAGCAGCTGTCTACGTTGCTCAGAGGGTCAGAGCTCTGATATTATTATCCATTGTTTTTATCTGTTCAACAACGGCTAACCATCTTTGGTGATGCAGTACACAATTCATTTCTTTTTCTACACTTAAATTCAACCCTTAATTGTTGTTTTCAGTTGGTGCAACAATGTCTGCGGCCTTCTCATCATTTGCTTGTCTGGACTTTTTACATTTATGCAATGTTCTAAATGAATGATAAAGGTATCGTTGTTAGTACAGAGGGACCTCCGCACTCAAACTTCCCCATGCTCTAACATTTTGGTCCTCAACCAATATTTTTCAGAGAATTCTGGTTCGATGCTTGACCACTTTCTTGGTACACAACCATCGCGCTAGAACCATATACAGTCGATTCCAGTTAATGGGACCACATCGGGATGCGATGGTTTTGGTCCAATAACCGGCTGGTCTGATTAAACGAACATGCTCTATGTTACAAGACGGGACATGCTATGCAACATATTAAATGTTTATTAAACCTTTATTGTGTGATTTACACGTATAGCAAACGTACAAACAAGAACTACTGTTGCTTACCAACTTTATTCATTGAAAAAATGTGCAAACAAGTTTTTTAAAACGATCTACAACACAATGTATAGGTACTCAGCATGTGAAGCATAATACTGTAAAAAACAAGTTCTAAAGTTACTTAATTCCAGTCAATGTTTGAAGAACTTATCCAGTGTGATCTGACGCGTTCTCTTGACGGACTGCACTTCATCAAGAAAGTGGTGGGCGTGTTCACCTGCCGCTGGTTTTGCTCTTGTTAACACAACTTTTCGGATTTCCTGACCTTTGATGAAAGCATAAATTCTCCCGGGGATCCCAAAAATCTTCCCATAAATCGCTGATCCTCTTTGCATCCGCTAGGTGGCGACTTGTGGCTAATTTTTCTCACATTCTTTGGTCCGATTAAGCGAAATTTTGATCCAAATAAGCGAATAACATTACATGTATATAAAAAAGAATTTGTTTCGGTTCATTAGGATTTGGTCCGAATAAGTGGCTGGTCCCATTAACCAGATATGACTGTATTTCATTTAGCAGACACTCTTATCCAGAGCGACTCACAACTAATACATCTTACAATCCAAATAATGTTTTAACGTCTTTGCTCAAGGACTCAACACTGGCAGCTTGGCAGATGTGAAATATGAAGTCTGGTCCATATCTGGTGCGATATGAGTCTAGTAGCTTAACCGCTAGGCTGCTATGGGTCGGCATTATTTTAAATAAAACTGTTTCCTATTTAAGGGAACTGATTAGTGAAATGAGTGATTAGCACTGATTAGACTGTAATGAGCTGGATATTATTAAGCTGAACTTAGAGGAAGCGACTGCCAAAATGTAATGTGACTGAAACACGTCATTTCTTTACCGTTCTCTCATAAAATGCCTTTGGGAATACAGAATTTTTAACACCATTCATATTCTTATAGTCCTTTTGTAATGTAGTCCGTGACTCTCGTGCGCACGCCAAATGACCAATACTTTTTTTGAAGTATTACCTTCTAGTTGATGTTTTTCATGACACTTACTATACATGATGCAAATGCGTGTGTAGTGTTTTGGCAGGAGTAGGACACAGCTGTCATTGCTAATGTGTCAGGGTCTAGAGCTGCAGGCTGCATGAGTGCAAACACACCCACACATGCACAGAGCGTTCTCAAAGCAAGAGGATTTCTAATGGTATATACATTCGGTGTTGTATCTCTGATATTTATATGTACTGTTTGCCCAGTAGAGCTGCACACTACACTGCTTATGATTAATGCAACAATGGCCATTAAGAATGATCTCACAAAAGACTTGTGCTTTGAGCATTGTGGACTCTCAGATGTTGTTTGTGGGTTTGTTATAAACTGTGCATTCATTTTATCCAAATAACTGCAGGCTAAAAAAAAGATCTTACACTTATTGGTTTACTTTATTGGCAGGCATCACATATCACATCATTAGATGTTACATTTGTTGTGTTAGCAGTGACATAATGACCATGTATGGCATGTTCCTAATGATCGGCCCCCAAAATCTCACACTTTTATTCGTTACTCTATAATAGTCCTGCCCACTGATTTTTCAGTCGAATCGTTTAGCTTATATCGCTTTATCATATCTTAGCCTTTTTACCTTTTCAGAAAAGTGTTTCTTGGCTCCTACCCATTTCTGAGCAAGCTTCTTCAGACTGTAGATTGGTCAACTTGGGATCCAAATGAAGTTACCGCTATTGCTCAAGTGTAAGGGGAGGTCATACTAAACACGTTCCCCTCCAGCCTGTAGTAGGTTTTTTATTTCTTAAATAAATAATAGAAACGTCCTTTATTTTCTGTTTGCATTCATTTAAAGACTGAGAAATATGACTATATTTTTTAATGTGATCTAATCTAGTGGTGGCTTAAGACTTTTGCACAGTACTGCAGCTGTAAAATGAATAAAAGTGTTTTTTTTTATATCCATCTTGCAGCCCTAATTTATTATTTCAGGACCATTTTTATTATTGATCTGCTTTTTAGAGCTTTAGGTGGTGCGGTGGGTTTTGTTGCACACATTTATTGGAATGGAGAGATGTTTCTGATAATAAAGAGCTATGGAGATAAGTATAATTAACACGGTGCTGCGAATTATCTCTTTCAGCACATCTGTAGGATGCACAATGGCCGAAGGGATATGGAATGAGAGAGAAAAAAAAAAACAGAAAGATTGAGAATAGAAATCGCAGGCTAAACCAAAAAGAGGCAACGCAAAGCAAGGCAGGCATTTGTGCTTGAGTACTGTGATCATTTTCTTTACATGATGTACTAGATGTATGCCAGTGTAACAGTGCTTGCCACTTTTCACCACTCTTACCCCCTCAAACGCGCACAGCCATGTCATACAGGGCATGTGCATACGTGCGCATACGGTTATTTAGCTGAAATCAAGCACCGTGAAAGGAGAAAATAAAACCAGTTAATTCTCCCATCTGTGTCATTGGTACGGGTTAAATAGCAGAAAGATACCTAGAGGGGGAGAGAGAAGGAGGCTGATGGTTCCACCCCCTCCCTTCCTTTCTATTCCTCCTTGACGGAGCGCAGATGAGTGGAGCAGTGCGCTCGTCAGTGCGCAGCTTATGGCACAAGAGCCCACGTCATTAAGGAGACCAGGAAAAGAAAAAGGAGAAGTGAGAGAGTTAAGTGATAGATCGGATCAAGAGTAGCTGATTGGTCACCCTTTTTGCTCCACTGTGATTTGTTTGAGAAACAACTCGGATTTGAAGCTTCGCAAACATGCTGATCGGTAAGTCGCAAAAAGATCAGTGGTTTGTAGGCGTGCAGCCGTGTGTGTGTGTGTGTGTGTGTGTGTGTGTGTGTGTGTGTGTGTGTAAGAGAGAGAGATTTGTGCTCAAATGGTGATTAGGGAGCTCTAGCAGAGGCCCGTGCCGTCTCGGTCTGTCCCACTCCGATACGAGGTGTGAGCGGCTGTATTACAATCAATGATTAATTAGGTGCCAGCCTCCCCCGGGGCATCTCATGCCCGTCAGTGGCGTATCCCTGTTATCTGACAGGCAGATAACCTTGTAAAGGTGAGAGGAAGCAAACCTCTGAGATCACGGCGCTCTTTGAGATGCTCTTCACACCCCTTTCCTCTAAACGGATCGTGTTTACATGCGGATCGTAACGGGGCCCGGGCCCGACGGACGCCCCTGATGAAGATAAGTTTTGGGCGGTCAGACTGGGAAATTCCAGTTTGCAAGTTTGATAAAGCACCCCCTGTAAGGCCATCACCCACACAGGTCTGGGCCATGCCAAGCCCGTCACTGACCCGGAACTTCTTTTCTCCTCCTCTATAGGAAATGAAGATCTGCTCGGCCATCATAAACCTATTCCACCTGATACCCGCCGCTCCCCAGACCCTGGTCAAACCCCTGCTGGAGGTGGTCATGAAGACCGAACGGGCCATGCTCATCGAGGTACAGCACCAGTGGGTCCCGGGACGTCCTTTCGGGGTGTTGACCTTCCTTAATCGGATGCGTTTTTGCCGTTTTTAGGCGGGCAGCCCCTTTAGAGAACCCATGATTAAGTTCCTGACCCGGCACCCGTCCCAGACGGTGGAGCTGTTTATGATGGAGGCCACACTCAACGACCCGCAGTGGAGCCGCATGTTCATGGTGAGCCACACAATGTGACGTTTTTGTTGTGTCCTGTTCCTCACTTGTGCTACCCATATATGTACTGCTAATATTATTATTATTATTATTATTATAATAATAATATATTAACGATTTAAATGTATTATTTACATGTCTGTTATTGTTTAGGTTCTGCCAATATAATCGTATTCGTTCTAGATCCGTTTAATTCTTACGTATAACATCAAGGCTGCAAGCAGGTCAGATTACCTCGTAAGAATTAGGATTTTTCCTTGCCGCTTTTGGGACGCGCGCCTAGATCGTGTCATTATGAAGCTTCTTCGAGACAGTGAGACCGGTTGTGGGCCCATCTGGACTCGAACCCTGATTCGCTGGTTTGATTTCAGAGCTTCCTGAAGCACAAAGACGCCAAGCCCCTGCGCGACGTCCTGGCGTCCAACCCGAGCCGTTTCGTCCCCCTGCTGGTTCCCGCGGGCGCCGCGGGCACGGTGCGGCCCGGCTCGCCCTCCACCAGCACGGCTCGACTGGACCTGCAGTTCCAGGCCATAAAGGTGTTTAAGGATCCCTCTCGTGTCTGTTTGGGGTTGTGCCCGCTCTAACCCTCGCCCTTTCCCTCAGATCATCAGCATTATCGTGAAGAACGATGAGGGCTGGCTGGCCGGGCAGCACTCCCTGGTGAGCCAGCTCAGACGGGTCTGGGTCAGCGAGGCCTTCCAGGAACGGCACCGAAAGGACAACATGGCAGCGACCAACTGGAAGGAACCGAAGCTGCTGGCGTACTGCCTGCTCAGCTACTGCAAGTCCGTATAGGACCTTATTATTATTATTATTATTATTATTATTATTATTTATTATTATTTATTTTCTCCGTAAAAGCCCGGTCGGTTTCAGTGTCGCGTCTGCAATTTGTTTTTAGACGTAACTATTCGGAGATCGAGCTGCTCTTCCAGTTACTGCGGGCCTTCACGGGGCGCTTCCTGTGCAACATGACCTTCCTGAAGGACTACATGGAGGAGGAGATCCCCAAAAACTACAGCATTAGCCACAAGCGGGCGCTCTTCTTCCGATTCGTCGAGTTCAACGACCCGCAGTTTAACGACGAGCTCAAAGCCAAGGTCGTTTCTGTTTTTTAAAGCACTATAGCTCATAACTTTTTTTTTTTTTTTTAAACACGTCTCAGTTTTAGGTGCGGGTTTGAAAGCGAGGCGCCACCTACAGTCCAAACTGAAATTCACCGCTCATTTTGGAAAACCTTTAAAAACAACATGCAGTACAAAATGAGACATGACCCTTTTCCTTTACCCAGTGCTATCAGGGTCACGACCAGGTTAAGGACTGGGGTCTGCACGCCCAAGGCATCCCAAAAATCTGCATTATACCCAATTGGAACGGATCGAGGGGCGAGTTTGGATCTGAGGATCGACTCCTAGTTCACCCTCATGAATATGCATGAAGGGGCGGGGCCTATTTGCACTTAATCAGCTCTGAGCATATGGTGACGGATTAAGTACAGGGGGTAAGAGGTGGGCGGGGCCAGCCGATTCAGGTGTCAATTCGGGTCGGCTTTGACTCGATCTCCCAACCTGAGCAGTCCAGACTTTTATTTATTTACTTACTTATTTAAAATATACGGACCCGTCCTCGCTCTTCTTTCGTTCGTTTGTTTTGCCGTGTGCCATAACAGATAGCGTGTAATGGAATCTGGGCTGCTTCATCACTCAGGCTAACGGCGCAGGGGCTCATTAGGGCGGGTGATAATCAAGGTACACCTGCAGCCCCGTGGCCCGCCTGATACCGCCGGTCGTTTGTTTTGCACGCGCGTTAAAAACCTACGCGCGCCAGGGACCATCAAACACCGCGGCCAGCCAGAGCAGCCGGCTCTCGTCCCACCTGCGGTGCCAGACAAAGCTACCGGTCTGAATTAGCTGTGTGTGTGTGTGTGTGTGTGTTTTTGGGGGGGGGTGTGGCAGACATGATTATCGATCACTCTCTCTAATGGGATGCGGCTCGGCTCGAGTGGGGATGCCAGATGCTTTTCTGTAATGGCATGATGTGAGGGATCTGAAAAAACTGTCAGCTCTGTCTTTGTTTTTATTTATTTATTTATTTATTTATTTATTTATTTATAATTTTTTTTTAATGATTGATGACGGTTCGTATCGTTGCCAACAGATTGTCCTTACATAACTGAAAAAAACCCCCAAAGAATAACGCCTTAAATGAAGCGTAACCTTCAGCAGTGACGGATACATTCCTGAACGCGCCGTGCCAACGGTCAAGTCTGGTGCGGGATCGGTTTTGCGTCCAGTAAGAAGGAATTCCTAGAGGAATTGATTACAGTCGTCATAAAACGCAGGATTTAGAGCAAACCTAATAAAGGTTGGTTTGATGAATAAATAATAAATTTTTTATTTTGTTTGTTTTTTCCCTTTCTCGTCGTACATCTCGCTCGGCTCAAATGGAAAGCGTTCCCGCCCCCTTATTCATTTTCCTCACCTGGAAGTGCGCCGGAGGAGAGACAAACGGTCTAACGATGTTAATATAGCGAGCTGTTGTGATTGTGATTGTGTTGAATTGTTGGTTGGTAGTAAATCGGAATGCGATTCAACTTGTTTAATTGATTTATTTCATAATTATTTATTTATTTATTTTTCAACTCGCAGGTTTTGCAGCACATCCTGCACCCAGCTTTTCTCCACAGCTTCGAGAAAGGAGAGGGCGAGCAGCTCCTGGGCCCCCCCAACCCGGAGGGCGACAACCCCGAGAGCATCACCAGCGTCTTCATCACGAAGGTAATCCTGCCGGGTTGTGCGTCCGAACCGTGTGGGGCGCGTGAGTAAATATCGCGACCTCAGTAAAGGTCGCGGCGCTGACGTCCGCTCCTAATCCCGTTACGACCGAGACCGAAGGCTTCGGGGCGTGTTCGGGGAGGGAGGGGGACTTCCTGGGGTAATGGCCTCCATTCGTTTTCACGCTCAAATCGATTAGCCTTGCGCTCTGGCTCGAGCCGTGACCCATCGCTCGCTCGCTCTCGCGATTCCGTTCCCGATTTATGCGGGGCTCGTACCGAACGCCGTTTGCTCTCCTGCAGGTCCTGGACCCGGAGAAGCAGGCGGACCTGCTGGACTCGCTCCGGATTAACCTGCTGCAGTTCTCCACGCTGCTGGTGGAACACGCGCCCCACCACATTCACGACAACAACAAGAGCAGGAACAGCAAGCTCCGGCGCCTCATGACCTTCGCCTGGCCTTGCTTGCTGCCCAAAGCTTGTGTCGACCCGGCCTGCAAGTACAGCGGGCACCTGCTTCTCGCTCACATCATCGCCAAGTTCGCCATCCACAAAAAGATCGTCCTGCAGGTCAGAGGAGCAGAGCAGACTTGTCCGTGTTCCTCAGTGAATATGTACTGCCATCGGGTTGACGGTGACTTATTGTTTTTTTTTGGTAGGTCTTCCACAGCTTGCTGAAGGCCCACACCATGGAGGCCCGGGCCATCGTGCGACAGGCTATGGCCATCCTGACGCCGGCTGTGCCCGCCCGCATGGAGGACGGGCACCAGATGCTGACCCACTGGACTCGTAAGATCATCGTGGAGGAGGGCCACACCGTGCCGCAGCTGGTGCACATACTGCACCTCATCGTACAGCACTTCAGGGTACGGCCCCGCCCGTCCAGTCCAGGTGTGAGACGTGAGACGTGAATGTGACCTGTGCTCGTTTCCCTTTAGGTGTATTACCCCGTCAGGCACCACCTGGTGCAGCACATGATCAGCGCCATGCAGCGGCTCGGCTTCACCCCCAGTGTCACCATCGAGCAGAGGAAGCTGGCCGTGGACCTGGCCGAGGTCGTCATCAAGTGGGAACTCCAACGCATCAAAGATCAGCAGGTTCTTATGTCGTTTTAGTCTAATCTGCGTGGTTATGGCCTTATTGGCTTTCCACGTTTACCTGGAACGTCCTCTGTGGTTTCTGGCAGCCGGAATCGGAGACGGACTCGGGCGCAGGGGGCGAGGGCACGAGCTCGGGAACCCTGAAGCGCGGCGCGTCCGCGGACTCGGCTCAAGATGTGAAGCGTTTCCGTACGCCCGCCGGCGCCGTCGGCACGGTGAGCGCCGCGATGGGACTCCTCGCTGGTTCGTGGTGCCGCCGTATTACCCGTTCTGACCGCTCGGCTTTCTCTCGTTAGGTGTTCGGTCGCAGTCAGTCGATGCCCGGCACCGAGGCCCTGCTCACCAAACCGGTGGAGAAGCAGCACACGGACACCGTGGTCAACTTCCTCATCCGGATCGCATGCCAGGTGAAGAGCCAGGATCGTGCCAGCTGTGCCCTTATCGACGCAGCTTGTGCGAGTCCTGAACGTGTTTTTGTTTTCGGCGCCACAGGTCAACGATAGCAGCAGCGTAGCGGGCTCTCCCGGCGAACTCCTCTCACGGCGCTGCGTGAATCTCATGAAGATGGCGCTCCGGCCCGACATGTGGCCACGGGCCGAACTCAAACTGCAGTGGTTCGACAAGCTCCTCATGACCGTGGTAAGTGCTGCTTCGAATAACTAATTACGGGACGTGATTATCTTCTCCTGTAACGACGTGACGCAAAGTTTTGCCCTGCCGAATAAAAATATTTCTGGTATTTCGGAGCCCAAAATATATTCGTCGTTCTCAAACCTTTCAAAGATCGTCATTTGAAACCAATGAATTAAAATAATTGATTTCTGGCGACATCTGCTGGCCAGATTTATAACTGCCACCTCAGGGAAATCCAAGATATATATATTTTTTTTTTCATAAATAAAATTTCAGTGACTCCCTACAGATCATAGTGCTGATCCGGGTTCGAGTCCTGTTGTGACACTGGGAGAAAATGGTCCGTGGAGGGTCGTGTTGCCCTGTGATGGACTGGTGCCACATCTGGGCCTCGCTTACACCCACACCCTAATTGGATTTGAACCGTTTTTTCTCCGCTGGCACTTTGCAATTGGCTCTCAATTTAACTGCCTATTCCCCCCAACCCCACGGCCCGGCAGCGGAGCCTGCTGACGCCTGGACACGCCGCGCTATTGATTCCGTTCAGGACCAGACGCGCGCGCCCTTCTCCAGGCTTGCGTGGGCCTCTGATTTGAATAATAATAACAATAGTAATGAAAGCCTCTGTCCTCTCTTGCCTCGTCTCCAGGAACAGCCCAACCAGACCAACTTCTCCAACATCTGCACCGGCCTGGAGATCCTGAGCTTCCTGCTGACCGTGCTCCAGCCTCCAGCCATCCTGGCCCACTTCAAACCCCTGCAGAGGGGCATCGCGGCCTGCATGACCTGCACCAACACCAAAGTCCTGCGAGCCGTCCACTCGCTGCTGTCCAGACTCATGAGCACCTTTCCCACTGAGCCCAGTGAGTGATGGAGAATGGGGGGGGGGGAGCGTATTATAAATAAAATAATGCGATCAATAAAATGGAAAACATACAATAGTTAATAAATCATACAGAAAAAGAATTAAAATATTAAAATAAAGGTAGGATACAAAGAATAAAACGTACCGTGTTAACAATGTAATAAATTGTAGTTAAATAATAAAGAACCAAAAAAATAATGTATTAAAGAGAGTAATAAATTAAAGTATAACAATGTGGACTAAGATGTATAATAAATAGGAATACCGTAAATAAAGTAAATGATAAATAGTTTAAAGCACAAATGGAACAAAATAAAATCTTACACATATTACAAAACATTACAGAATTGCGTTCAGTAAAAATCCGGCTCATATTAGGTCTCTTAACAGTATCAAGTCTAGCATGAGACTCCGGCAGCGCTACTATCTCGAGGCGAGAAGAAGCCCAATGTTCCAGATCCCCCTGTTAATCCTGATCCGTGGTTTCACGTTTTGTTCAGGCACCTCCTCGGTGGCCTCCAAGTACGAGGAGCTGGAGTGCCTGTATGCCGCCGTGGGCAAGGTCATATACGAGGGGCTCACCAATTACGAGAAGGCCACCAGCGCCAACCCCACGCAGCTGTTCGGTGAGTATAATCGCGACCCGTCAGGCCAGCCTTTTTTTTATTATTTTTTTAAATTGTGTTATTTTTTTTAATTGCTTGTTTCGCGATCATATTTGAAGAATACAAAAAAACCCTTAAAAAAAATGTAAAAAAAATTTATTTTGGTATTTCTCCAATCTGCTGCCGCGCCAATGGTTGAAATAAAAAAAAAAAATAAAAAAAAAAATTTAAAAAATGTTGTTTTTTTTTTTTTTTAGCTTTTTCCACCCTCCTGTAAAAAGCCAACAGTTTTCTTCTGTTCCTTACATTTTTTCCCAATTTCACTTGAATTAAATTGTAGGTTAAATAAATGTTATTTTTAAATTAGGATTTATTTTTATTTCTTCCTCCTTCCTTGTACTGATTCCACATCGTCCTCGAGAAAATGAAAAGTGCTGAAAAATAACGATTTATTTATATATATTTTTTTTTTTTTCCTCTCCCTCCTCAGTAGAGTTTTCGTGTGTACCCGAGAGGGGGCGGAGTTAACGGTTCCTGGCACGGGCGGTGCTGATTTTGTCTGTTCCTTTTAATTCCCACAGACGAGCCAAAAAGGTGATAAGACCCTGATCGGGTTACATCCTAAAGTCGGTGCTATTCGAAACGAGCCCGCCTGATCAATAAGCCCCCCCCCCTCTTTCCACCCTGCAGGAGGCGTACGGTTACGCCGATATGATGCATGCGCCTTGCCTGGGGTGACTTTTTACATTTGTCTCCGCTCCCCAGGGTCCCGTCCCGTCCCGTCCCCAGTAAGGCAGTACCCAGCCCCGCCATCCATTTACCTGCTTCTGTTGGACAGATTTCTCTAAAGTGACCTTGCAATGCAACAAAGGTGTCGCCCCCCCCAGCGGGGCATCGCGTTACCCCTTATCGGTCTTCCTCTCGATATCTCTGATCTCCGTTCTCTTCCAGGAACGCTGATGATCCTCAAGTCCGCCTGCAGCTTCAACTCCAGCTACATCGACCGGCTGATCTCGGTCTTCATGCGCTCGCTGCAGAAGATGGTACGGGAGCACCTGAGCCCTCAGACCAACCCCGGAGCGACCGAGACCAGCGCGGGTGAGCTCGGGTCCAGTCGCGCTGCCCCCCTGCTGTTTTAGTTTTTTTCCTCGGTACCTGATTTGGTGCCAAATAAAGGGGGTCTAGTCGAGCTCCTGGTCCTGTGGTGCCAGACTTTGACCACTGGGTGCTGCAGGAGTAGTGTTAGACCTGGCGCTCCGTTCCGTGGGTCGCCGGACTTGAGGACGTGCTGACGAGCCTTGCTTGGCATCGCCACGGCAACGGGACAAAGTCCGGCCCGCAGCGTGCGAGCTTCAAATCAGCAACCGGGAGCTCGGTCTTAATCGTCCTGCTGCTGCTGATCAGAAACTCGACTCCCAAATCACAAACCGTTCCCTCGTTACGACGCCGGGGGGGGGGGTGTTCAGTGCCTAAAATTAGGGTGCAGACGTGAGGAGCGACGATGCCTGAAAACAGAGCACTGTCTCAAAGCAGCGTTATGCATTCTCTTCTGTTTTCTAATCCCAATCTCGCATTGAAACCAGCTGGGGCACCAGTGGCAAGGAAAAACCCCCAAAGCCCTAAGTATTCATGTGATAGGGACCTGTGATTTCTGGTTGCCAGGGTTATCATAATGACTGGCACGCAGTCCTGAATGTACTGACACTCGCTTTGTGTTTTTGCGTCCCAGTCACGAGCGAGCTGGTCATGCTGAGCCTGGACCTGGTGAAGACCAGGCTGTCGGTGATGAACATGGAGATGAGGAAGAACTTCATCCAGGTTATTCTGACCTCCCTGATCGAGAAGTCGCCCGACCCGAAGGTCCTGCGTGCCGTGGTGAAGATTGTGGAGGAGTGGGTGAAGAACAACTCACCCATGGCTGCCAACCAGGTGGGATGCCCGACCGCTGTGCCAGGGGGTCACCTCGGTTAGCCTGAAGGTCCCGAGCAGGAATGGGAAAGGAAGATAAATGAATTGTCTCTCTGTCTCTGTCTCCCTCTCTGTCTCTCTCTGTCTCTGTCTCTCTCTGTCTCTCTCTCTGTCTCTCTCTCTGTCTCCCTCTCTGTCTCCCTCTCTGTCTCCCTCTCTGTCTCCCTCTCTGTCTCCCTCTCTCTCTCTCTCTCTCTCTCCCTCTCTCTCTCTCTCT
>JAUZSV010209598.1:0-12669 GCA_034780495.1 Parotocinclus cesarpintoi
CAATTTTGGATACGTATTAATGAAGCTCTTCATTAAAGTCTGGTAAGTGTGTTATAATGACAGAAGTTGCTGGGAGACCCGATTGTGAACGTTTTCTGATGAATCTCTAAGATCTTATTAAATACGATCTTTTACGTCTTTTCTGGAAAAAGGTCTGTAGAGTTTATTTTAGGGTGATCTTGGACGAGTACTATAGAAGCTTTTCATTACAGTCTGTTAAGTTGATTATAATGAGAAAGTTTGCTGGAAGAGTTGACAATGTTCTATATTTGTTATTTAGTGTGATTTTGCATGCTTTCTAATGTATCTCTCAGAAGTTGATAATGACGATCTTGTAAGTCGGTTATGAGGATTTATAGTGGAATGGGGTGCATAGAAATCACTTTTAATGATTTTGGATATATAGTAATGAACCTCTTCATTAATGATATAAGTTGTTGGAGGAGTCGAGATTTTTCTTATACAGGTCATTTGGTGTGATTTTGGATGTTTTTTGATGAATATCTCAAAAGTTAGTAAACACGGTCTAGTAAATCAGATATGATGATTGATATTGATTTCAGAAACAGACTAATGAAGCTCTTCAGTACAGTCTGTTAAGTTGGTTATAATGACAATAGCAATTGGAAGAGTCGAAAATTTTCTATACAGGTCATTTAGAGTTATTTTGGCTCTTTTCTGAAGAATGTTTCAAAAGTTAAAAAAAAGGATCATTTTTGATTTGTTCTTGACGATTGATTGTGGAAAATGGTCTATAAAGGTCATTTTTGAGTGATTTTGAAGGTGTTTCTTAAGTTTGTTATAATGACAAAAGTTGTTGGAAGAGTAGAAAATGTTTTATAGAGGTCATTTTTGTATGATTTTGGATGTGTACTAATGAAGCTCTTCATAACAGTCATTTCGTGTGTTTTTGGATGCTTTTTGATTAATCTCTCAGAAGTTAATAAAAGACGATCATTTAAGTGTGTTTTGACCATTAAAAGTTGAAAAGGGTCCATAAAAGCCTTTTTTTTTTGTCATTTTGGATGGATACTAATGAATGTAGTCTTTTAAGTTGGTTATAATGACAAAAGTAGTTGGACGATTCGATGTGTTCTTTGGAGGTCATTAAGTCTGAGTTATGATGTTTTCTGATGAATCTCTCAGAAGTTAGTAAAGACTATCGTTTTAGTTGGTTTTAGAATTTTTTGTGGAAAAGGGCCTAACCAGGTCATTACACTCTATATAGGAGGTTGCGTGGACAAAAGTTCTTGGAGGAGTCTAGTTTTATACAAGTCATTTGGTGAGATTTTGCATGTTTTCTGATTAATCTTTGAGAAGTTAGTAAGGATGATCGGTTCCGAGAATTCATAGTGGAAGACGCTCTATAGAGGACATTTTTGTGTGATTTTGGATGTGTACCAATGAAATTCTTCATTACAGTCTTTTAATTTGGTTATAACGACAAAAGTTGTTGGAAGAGTCGAGAATGTTTTATAGAGGTCATTTAGAGTTATTTTGGATGCTTTTAATGAATCTTTCAGAAGTTAATAAACACTATCATTTAAGTTGGCTTTCAGAATCTATAGTGGAAAGTGTTCTCTACAGGTCATTTTTGTGTTTTTTTGGATGTGTCTCAATGAAGCTTTTTATTACACTCTGATAAGTTGGTTATAATGACAAAAGTTGTTGAGAGAGTCGAGGTTGTTCTATAGAGGTCAGTTTGGTTGCTTTCTGAGAAGTTATTAGATACGATCATTTATATCGGTTCTGACGATTTGTTTTGGAAATGTTCATTTTTTTGTGTGATTTTGGAGTTATACTAATGAAGCTCTTCATTACAGTCTGTTAAGTGTGCTATAATGTCAAAAGTTGTTGGAAGAGTCGAGAATGTCCAATAGACATCATTTAGATGCTTTCAAATTAACCTTTCAGAAGTTAATAAACACGATCATTGAAGTTGTTTTGAAAAACTCTAGTAGAAAGGGTGTTTTTGTGTCATTTTGGATGTGTACTAATGAATCTTTTCATTGCAGTCTGTTAAATTGTTTTTGATGACAAAAGTTGTTGGAAGAGTCGAGAATGTTCTGTAGAGGTCATTTGGTTTGATTTTTTGATGCTCTCTGATTAATCTCACGTTAGTAAAGACGATCATTTAATTGTTTAATCACGATTAGTAGTTTAAAAGGATCTACAAAGGCCATTTTTCTGTCATTTTTATGTGTACTTTTATGTGTCTTTAAAGTTGGTTATAATGATAAAAGTTTTTGGAAGATTCCAGTTGTTCTTATAGAGGTCATTTAGTGTGAGTTTTGATGTTTTCTAATGAATCTCTCACAAGTTTGTAAAGAATATCTTTTAACGATTTTGAATGTTTACTAATGAAGCTTTTCATTACAGTTTGTAATGCAGAAAATTTCTTGGAAGAGTCGTGAATGTTCTCTAGAAGTCATTTGGTGAGATTTTTTTTGTATATCATCTTTGTTGGAAGAAGCTCTGTACGGGACATTTCTTGTGATTTTGGATATGTATTAATGAAACTCTTCATTAAAGTCTGGTAAGTTTTTTATAATGACAAGTTGTTGGGAGAGTCGAGAATGTTCTATAGAGGTCATTTGGTGTGATTGTGGACCTTTTCTGATGAATCTCGATGATCTTATTAAATACGATCATTTAATTCGCCTCAGACGATCTATATTGGAGAAAGGTCTCTAGAGTTTAGTTTTGTTTGATCTTGGACGAGCTTTTCATTACAGTCTGTTAGGTTGGTTATAATGAGAAAGTTGCTGGAAGAGTTGACAATATTTGTTATTTAGTGTGATTTTGCATGTACCTCTCAGAAGTTGATAATGAGGATCTTTTAAGTCGGTTCTGAGGATTCATAGTGAAAAGGGGTGCATAGAATTCATTATCTTATGATTTTGGATATATAATAATGAAGCTCTTCATTAATGATATAAGTATCTGGAGGAGTCGAGATTGTTCTATAGAGGTCATTTTCGATGTTTTGTGATGAATCTCTCAGAAGTTAATAAACACGATCTATTAAGTCGGACATGATGATTAATATTGGAAAAGGGTCTATACAGCTCATTTTTTGTGATTTCAGATGTAGACTAATGAAGCTCTCTATTACAGTCTGTTATGTGTGCTATAATGTCAAAAGTTGTTGGAAGAGTGCAGAATGTTCAATACAGGTCATTTTGGAGTTATTTTGGTTGTTTTCTGATTATATCTTTCAGAAGTTTGTAAAGAGGATCATTTCTAGTTTGTTCTGACAAATGATTGTGGAAAATGGTCTATAGAAGTAATTTTTGAATGATTTTGAATGTATTCGAACAAAGCTCTTCATTGCAGTCTCAAGTTGCTTATAATGACAAAAGTTGTTGGAAGAATCGAGAATGTTCTATAGAGGTCATTTGGATTGATTCTGGATGTCTTTTAATGAATCCCTCAGAAGTTAGCAAAGACGATCATGTAAGTCGGTTCCGACGATTTATAGTAGTCATTTTTTTGTGTTTTTGTATGTGAACTAATGAAGCTCTTCATAACAGTCTGTTAATTTGGTTATGACAAAAGTTGAATGGGAGAGTCGAGATTGTTTTATAGAGGTCATATGGTTTCATTTTGGACGTTCTCTGATGAATTTCTAAAAACACGTTAAAGACGATCATTCAAGTCGGTTCTGATGATTTTTGATAATGGAAAAGGTGTACAGTCTGATAAGCTAGTTATAATGACAAAAGTTGTTTGAGGAGTCGAGAATGTCCTATAAAGGTCATTTTGAGTGAGTTTTGATGTTTTCTGATGAATATCTTAGACGCTGGTAAAATCTATCTTTTAAGACGGTTGTAATGATTTATCGTAGAAAAGGGTCTATCCAGGTCATTTTTGTGTGATTTTGGATGTGTTATCATGAAGCTGTTCATTACAGTCTATATTTATTAGATTATAAAGTTCTTCGAAGATCGCCGATGTTTTATGGAGGTCATTTGAAGTGATTATGTATGATTTCTGATGAATCTTTGAGTAGTAAGGACGATCATTTAATACGTTTCTGACGATTTATACAATGCGAAAGGGTCGATACAGGTTATTTTTTTGTGATTTTGGAAAAGTACTAATGATGCTCTTTATTAATGACATACGGTGTTGGAAGAGGTCATTTGGAGTGATTTTGGATGTGTACTTATGAACCTTTTCATTAGAGTCTGTGTAGGAGGTTTTATGGACAAAAGCTATTACAAGAGTTGTGAAAGTTCCCTATAGGTCATTTGGTGTGATTTTGGATGTAAACTAATGAAGCCCTTCATTATAGTTTATGATGGTTATAATGACAAAATTTGGTGTGATTCTGGACATTGTGTGATGAATCTCTAAGAACCTATTTATATGAGTTCTGACGATTTATAGCGGAAAGGGTCACTTTTTGTGATTTTGGATGTTAGAGTCTGTTAAGTTGGTTATAAAGACAAAAGCTGTTGGAAGATTCGAGGTGTTCTATAGAGGTCATGATGTTTTCTGATGAATCTCTCGGAAGTTAGTAAAGACTATCTTTTTATTTAGTTTTAGGATTTTTGGTGGAAAAGGGTCTATCCAGGTCATTTTTGTGTGAATCTGGATGTGTACTAATAAAGTTTTTCATTACAGTCTGTTGAGGAAGTTATGTGAAGAAAAGTTCTTGGAAGAGTCGCGTTTTATACAAGTAATTTGGTGAAATTTTGCATATTTTCCGATGAAAATAACCTCTTAGTTAATGATATAAGTTGTTGGAGGAGTCGAGATTTTTCTATACAGGTCATTTGGTGTGATTTTGGATGTTTTGCGATGAATCTCTCAGAAGTTAGTAAACACTGTCGGACATGAAAAGGTCATTTTTGTGTGATTTTAGATGTAGACTAAAGAAGCTCATCATTACAGTCTGTTGGAAGAGTCGAGAATATTCTAGACATGTCATTTGGAGTTATTTTGATGAATCTTTCAAAAGATATTAAAGCCGATCATTTCTAGTTTGTTCTGACGGTTGATTGTGGAAAATGGTCTATACAGGTCATTTTTGAGTGATTTTGAATGTGTACGAACAAAGCTCTTCATTACAGTGTCTTAAGTTGGTTATAATGACAAAAGTTGTTAGAAGAGTCAAAAAGATTCTATAAAGGTCATTTGGATTGATTTTGGATGTCTTCTAATGAATCCCTCAAAAGTTAGCAAAGACGATCATGTAAATCGGTTCTGTTTGTTGGGAGAGTCATTTAGTGTGAGTTTTGATGTTTTCTGATGAATATCTTTTAAGTCGGTTGTAATGATTTATCGTAGAAAAGGGTCTATCCAGGTCATTTTTGTGCGATTTTGGATGTGTTATCATGAAGCTGTTCATTACCGTCTGTTTATTAGGTTACAAAGCTCTTCCAAGAGTCACCGATGTTCTACGGAGGTCATTTAAAGAGATTTTGTATGTTTTCTGATGAATCTTTGAGTAGTAAGGACGATCATTTGTGATTTTGGAGAAATATTAATAACATACGTTGTTGGAAGAGTCGAGAAAGTTCGATATAGGTCATTTGGTTTGATTTTGGATGTAAATTAATGAAGCCCTTCATTACAGTCTAAGTTGGCTATAATGACAAAATTTGGTGGGATTTTGGACGTTTTCTGACGAATCTCTAAGAACCTATTAATGTCGGTTCTGACGATTTATAGCGGAAAGGGTCACTTTTTTGTGATTTTGGAGTATTTTGGGAGTCGACGATGTTTCTTAGGAACCATTTCGTGTAATTTTGGATGCTCTCTGATTAATCTCTCTGAAGTTAGTAAATACGATCATTTAAGTGTGTGCTGACCATTAAAAATTGAAAAGGTTCTTAAAAAGCCATTCTTTTTTGCCATTTTGAATGTGTACTAATGAAGCTCCTCATTATAGTCTTTTAAGTTGGTTATAATGAAAAGAGTTGTTAGAAGATTAGAGGTGTTCTGTAAAAGTAATTAGTTTGAATTATGATGTTTTCTGATGAATCTTTCGAACGTTAATAAAGACTATCTTTTTAGTTGGTTGTAAGGATTTTTGGTCATTTTTGTGTGATTTTGGATGTGTGCTAATGAACTTCATTACAGTCTGTATAGGAGGTTATATGGACAAAAGTTCTTGGAAGAGTCGCGAATGTTCTATAGAAGTCATTAAGTGACATTTTGCATATTTTCTGATGAAACTTTGAGAAGTTAGTAAGGGCGATCATTTAAGTCGGTTCTGATGATTTATAGTTGAAGAAGCTCTATACAGGACATTTTTGTCTGATTTTGGATATTGGGAGAGTCGAAAATATTCTATAAAGTTAATTTGGGTGTGATTTTTGAAGTTTTCTGATGAGAGCTTATTGAAAAATATCATTTAAGTCGGTTCTGACGATCTATATTAGAAAAAGGTCTATAGAGTTCATTTTTGGGTGATTTTGGACGAGTACTATTGAAGCTTTTCATTAGTCTGTTAAGTTGGCTATAATGAGAAAGTTGCTGGAAGAGTTGACCATGTTCTATATTTGTCATTTAGTGTGATTTTCCATGCGTTCTACTGTATCTCTCAGAAGTTAATAATGACGATCTTTTAAGTCGGTTCTGAGGATTTATAGTGGAAAGGGGTGTTTAGAATTCATTTATATATGATTTTGGATATATAATAATGAAGTCGAGAATGTTCTATACAGGTCATTTGGTGTGATTTTGGATGTTTTTTGATGAATATCTCAAAAGTTATTAAACACGGTCAATTAAATCGGACATGATGATTGATATTAGAAAAGGGTCTATAGAGCTCATTTTTGTGTGATTTCAGAAATAGACTAATGAAGCTCTTCAGTACAGTTGGTTATAATGACAAAAGCAATTGGAATAGTCGAGAATGTCCTATACAGGTCATTTAGAGTTATTTTAGCTGTTTTCTGAAGAATCTTTTAAAAGTTAATAAAAAGGATCATTTCTGATTTGTTCTTGACGATTGATTGTGGAAAATGGTCTATAAAGGTCATTTTTGAATGATTTTGAAGGTGTCCGAACTAAGCTCTTCATTTCAGTCTCTTAAGTTTGTTATAATGACAAAATTTGTTGGAAGAGTAGAGAATGTTCTATAGAGATCATTTGGATTGATTTTGGATGTCTTCTAATGAATTTCTCGGAAGTTATAACGACAATCATGTAAGTCGTTTAGACGACTAATAGTGGAAATATAAGTCATTTTTGTATGATTTTGGATGTGTACTAATAATTCTGTTCATAACAGTCTGTTAAGTTGGTTATAATGACAAAATATGCTGTGAAAGTCGTCAATAGAAGTCATTTCGTGTGATTTTGGATGCTTTTTGATTAATCTCTCAGAAGTTAGTAAAAGACGATAATTTAAGTGTGTTTTGACCATTAAAAGTTGAAAAGGGTCCATAACAGCAATTATTTTGTCATTTTGGAGGTGTACTAATGAAGCCCTTCTTTGTAGTCTTTTAAGTTGGTTATAATGACAAAAGTTGTTGGACGATTCAAAGTGTTCTTTAGAGGTCATTAAGATTGAGTTATGATGTTTTCTGAGGAATCTCTTAGAAGTTAGTAAAGACTATCGTTTTAATTGGTTTTACGATTTTTGGTGGAAAATGTCATTTTTGCGTGATTTTGGATGTGTACTAAATGAAGCTCTTCATTACAGTCAATATAGGACGCTATGTGGACAAACGTTCTTGGAAAAGTCGTGTTTTATACAAGTCATTTAGTGAGATTTTGCATATTTTCTGATGAATCCTTTAGAAGTTAGTAAGGATGATCGGTTGTGAGAATTTATAGTGGAAGAAGCTTTATAGAGGACATTTTTGTGTGGTTATGGATGTGTAAAAATGAAATTCTTCATTACAGTGTTTTAAGTTGGTTATAACGACAAAAGTTGTTGGAAGAGTCGAAAATGTTCTATAGAGGTCATTTGGATTGATTTTGGATGCTTTTAATGAATCTTTCAGAAGTTAATAAACACTCTCATTTAAGTTGGCTTTTAGAATCTACAGCGGAAAAGGTTCTCTACAGTTCATTTTTCTGTTTTTTTGGATGTGTCTTAATGAAGCTTTTTATTACAGTCTGATAAGTTGGTTATAATGACAAAAGTTGTTGAGAGAGTCGAAGTTGTTCTATAGAAGTCATTAGGTGTGATTTTGGTTGCTTTCTGATGAATATCTCAGAAGTTATTAGATACGATCATCTAAGTCGGTTTTGACGATTTTTATTGGAAATGGTCATTTTTTGTGTGAATTTTTTGAAGTATACTGATGAAGCTCCTCATTACAGTCAGTTAAGTGTGCTATAATGTCAAAAGTTTTTGGAAGAGTCGAGTGTTCAATAGACGTCATTTTGGATGCTTTCTAATGAACATCTCATAAGTCAATACACACGATCATTTAAGCTGGTTTTGAGGAACTATAGTGGTTATTTTTGTGTTATTTTGGATGTGTACTAATGAAGTTTTTTTTTACACTGTTAAATTGGTTATAATGACAAAAGTTGTTGGGAGATTCGAGAATGTTCTGTAGAGGTCATTTTGTGTAATTTTTGATGCTCTCTGATTAATCTCACGTTCGTAAAGACGTTCATATATTTGTGTTCTGACGATCAATAGTTTAAAAGGATCTATAAAGGCATTTTTTCTGTCATTTTGGATGTGTACTAGTGAAGCTCTTCATTATAGTCTTTTAAGTTGGATATAAAGACAAAAGCTGTTGGAAGTTTCGAGGTGTTCTATAGAGGTCATTAAGTGTGACTTACGATGTTTTCTGATGAATCTCTCGGAAGTTAGTAAAGACTATCTTTTTATTTAGTTTTAGGATTTCTGGTGGACAAGGGTCTATACAGGTCATTTTTGTGCGATTTTGGATGTGTACTAATGAAGTTTTTCATTACAGTCTGTAGAGGAGGTTATGTGAAGAATAGTTCTTGGAAGAGTCGCATTCTATACAAATAATTTGGTGAAATTTTGCATATTTTCCGATGAATCTTTGAGAAATTAGTAAGGATGATCGGTTCTGAAGATTTATAGTGGAAGAAGCTCTATACAAGACATTGTTGTGTAATTTTGGATGTGTTGTTGGGAGTGTCTCAGATTAATCCCACGTTAGAAAAGACAATCATTTAATTGTTTTCAAGATTAATAGTTTTAAAGGCCATTTTTCTGTCATTTTGGGTATGTCCAAGGCCACTTTTTTAAATTCTAGTTTTTTTGTCAGTTCTCTCAAAATGTTTTGGTTGATGATAGAATGGGTTTTTAAGTTACCGGGGGACAGAATAAAGTTTTTAGCATTAGCAATGAAGCTCTTCATTATAGTCTTTTAAGTTGGTTATAATGACGAAAGCTGTGTTCTATAGAGGTCATTTAGTGTTAGTTTTGATGTTTTCTAATGAATCTCTCAGAAGTTAGTAAAGAATATCTTTTAAGTTGGTTCTAACGATTTATGTGTGATTTTGAATATGTACTAATGAAGCTCTTCATTACAGTCTGTATAGGAGGTTATATGGAGAAAAGTTCTAGGAAGAGTCGTGAATGTTCTATAAAAGTGGTGAGATTTTGCATATATTCTGATGAAACTTTGAGAAGTTAGTAAGGGCGATCATCTAAGTCGGTTCAGACGATTTATAGTGGAAGAAACTCTGTACAGGACATTTTTGTGCAATTTTGGATACGTATTAATGAAGCTCTTCATTAAAGTCTGGTAAGTGTGTTATAATGACAGAAGTTGCTGGGAGAGTCGATTGTGAACGTTTTCAGATGAATCTCTAAGATCTTATTAAATACGATCTTCTACGTCTTTTCTGGAAAAAGGTCTGTAGAGTTTATTTTAGGGTGATCTTGGACGAGTACTATAGAAGCTTTTCGAAGTGTTCTTTAGAGGTCATTAAGTTTGAGTTATGATGTTTTCTGATGAATCTCTCAGAAGTCAGTAAAGACTATCGTTTTAGTTGGTTTTAGGATTTTTGGTGGAAAATGGTCTATCCAGGTCATTTTTGCGTGATTACGGATGTGTACTAATGAAGCAGTTCATTACAGTCTATATAGGAGGTTACGTGGACAAAAGTTCTTGAAGGAGTCGTGTTTTATACAAGTCATTTGGTGAGATTTTGCATATTTTCTGATTAATCTTTGAGAATTTAGTAAGGATGATCGGTTCTAAAAATTTATAGTAGAAGAAGCTCTATAGAGGACATTTTTGTGTGGTTTTGGATGTGTACCAATGAAATTCTTCATTACAGTCTTTTAAGTTGGTTATAACGACAAAAGTTGTTGGAAGAGTCGAGGTCATTTGAATTGATTTTGGATGCTTTTAATGAATCTTTCAGAAGTTAATAAACACTCTCATTTAAGTTGGCTTTCAGTATCTAAAGTAGAAAGGTTTCTCTACAGGTAATTTTTGTGCTTTTTTTGGATGTGTCTTAATGAAGCTTTTTATTACAGTCTGATAAGTTGGTTATAATGACAAAAGTTGAGGGAGTCGAGGTTGTTCTATAGAGATCATTAGGTGTGAGTTTGGTTGCTTTCTGATGAATATCTCAGAAGTTATTAGATATGATCATTTAAGTCGGTTTTGACGATTTATTGTCGAAAGGTTCATTTTTTTGTGTGATTTTGGAAATATACTAATGAAGCTCTACATTACAGTCTGTTAAGTGTGAAATAATGTCAAAAGTTGTTGGAAGGGTCGAGAATGTTCAACAGACTTCATTCGGATGCTTTCAAATTAACCTCTAAACATTTAATAAACACGATCATTGAAGTTGTTTTTGAAAAATTCTAGTGGAAAGGGGTCTCTACAGGTGTTTTTGTGTTATTTTGGATGTGCTTTTCATTACAGTCTGTCAAATTGGTTTTAATGACAATAGTTGTTGGTAGAGTCGAGAATATTCTCTAGAGGTCATTTGGTTTGATTTTTTCATGCTCTCTGATTAATCTCACGTTAGTAAAGACGATCATTTAATTGTTTTTTCACGATTAGTAGTTTAAAAGGATCTACAAAGGCCATTTTTCTGTCATTTTGGATGTGTACTAATGAAGCTTTTCATTATCTTCTTTAAAGTTGCTTATAATGATAAAAGTTGTTGGAAGATTCCAGGTGTTCTTATAGAGGTCATTTAGTGTGAGTTTTGATGATTTCTAATGTCTCTCACAAGTTATTAATAACATACTTTGTTGGAAGATTCGATTTTGTATGTGTTCTTATGAAGCTCTTCAATAGAGTCTGTCTAGGAGGTTTTATGGACAAAAGCTCTTACAAGAGTCGTGAAAGTTCTATATAGATCATTTGGTGTAATTTTGGATGTAAACTAATAAAGCTCTTCATTACAGTCTAATGACAAAATTTGGTGTGATTTTGGACGTTGTCTGGTGAATGTCTAAGAACCTATTAATGTCGGTTCTGAAGATTTATAGCGGAAAGGGTCACTTTTTTGTGATTTTGGATGTGTACTAATGAAGCTCTTCATTAGAGTCTGTCAATGACAAACTTTTTAGGGAGAGTCGACAATTTTTTTTAGGAGTCATTCCGCGTAATTTTGGATGCTCTCTGATTAATCTCTAGAAGTTAGTGAATACGATCATTTAAGTTTGTTCTGACCATTAAATGTTGAAAAGGGTCTAAAAAAAAACATTTTTTTGCCATTTTGATTGTATAGAAATGAAGCTCTTTATTATAGTCTTTTAAGTTGGTTATAATGACAAAAGTTGTCAGAAGATTCCCGGTGTTCTGTAAAAGTCATTAGTGGGAGTTATGATATTTTCTGATGAATCTCTCAGATGCTAGTAAAGATTATCATTTAAGTTGGTTGTAAGGATTCTTGGTGGAAAAGGGTCTATCTAGGTCATTTTTTTGTGATTTTGGATGCGTACTAATGAAGTTCTTCATTACAGTCTGTATAGGTTATATGGACAAAAGTTCTTGGAAGAGTCGTGAATGTTCTATAGAAGTCATTTGGTGACATTTTGCATATTTAAGTCTGTTCTGACGATTTATAGTGGGAGAAGCTCTATACAGGACATTTTTGTGTGATTTTGGATGTGTGTTAATGAAGCTCTTCATTAAAGATGTTGGGAAAATCGAAAATGTTCTATAGACGTCATTTTAGTGTGATTTTGGAAGTTTTCTGATAAGAACTTATTAAAATAAGATCATTTAAGTCGGTTTTGACGATTTATATTGGAAAAAGGTCTATAGAGCTTATTTATGGGTGATTTTTGACGAGTACTATTGAAGGTTTTCATTAGTCTGTTAAGTTGGTTATAATGAGAAAGTTGCTGGAAGAGTTGAAAAAGTTTTATATTTGTCTTTAGTGTGATTTTGCATGCGTTCTACCGTATCTCTCAGAACTTAATAATTACGGTCTTTTAAGTCGGTTCTGAGGATTTATAGTGGAAAGGGGTGTATAGAATTCATTTATTTATGATTTTGGATATATAATAATGAAGCTCTTCATTAATGATACAAGTTGTTAGAGGAGTCGAGAATGTTCTATACATGTCATTTGGTGTGATTTTGGATGTTTTTTGATGAATATCTCAAAAGTCAGTAAACACGGTCTATTAAATCGGACATGATGATTGATATTGGAAAGGGTCTATAGAGGTCATTTTTGTGTGATTTAAGAAATAGACTAATGAAGCTCTTCACTACAGTTTGATAAGTTGGT
>JAUZSV010209707.1:0-12669 GCA_034780495.1 Parotocinclus cesarpintoi
GGGTGTACCGCAGGGATGAGCTGGGGCAAATTCTCACAGTCACGTTCACTCAAAGTGCAGAGGGGCAAAGTAGGACTACAGTTTTGGAACGAGATCTTCAGCGAACACATATGGATGTGATGTTGTAGCGTTCACATACTTTTGGCGGGGTTGTACACAGTTATTACTCATGTCTCTGGAGTTATGGACGTGCAGAATTTATGTGTTACACATGAGAAAGCTGCACACAAACTCGTTCATTTGATCTCGGCCAAAAGTCTTGTACTAATTACGTTAGCAGGCTGCACCGCGTTTCGATTCCTGTGACGTATTTCCAGTCTGCACAGCGTGAGGTGGAATTCCAGCGTAGGAGATAAAAATGATTGAATTTGAAATCTGTCAGCACTAGAACACACACACTCATATGCGCGTCTGCTTGGTGTATTGGGAACGGTAACGGGAGCCTGTTTTATAATAATCAAGAAGCTTCGACTGCAATAAATATTTACATTTGCATCATTGAACAGAATGGCTTTCATCATACGATACAAACCAGTATGGGTAAAGTCCTGAGGTGCCCAACGGTGGAAGGTTGGCAGTGCAGAGATACGAACCTGAGATCTTCTAATCCAAGGATTAAAAAAATTAACAGACAAATCACACAACTACATTAGGGGGAAAATCTGTCATGGTATATTTTGCCCTTCCTCACCCTTGGACGAGATTCTGGCCTTTTCTGCATCTTCCTTGTTCCAGAAGGAAGGGGCTTTGAGGGGCTTTCGCACCAAACAGTTGTAGGGACTAATTTGGCAGGAACTGCCAGAGAAGTACCGGTACATTGGTTCCAGGGCTTTTATAGTTTACATTTTCATTTACATGATCCTGAGTTTATGATTCTTTATTTTGAAAACATATAAACAATGCCAAACACTCAATTTCTTGTCTCCTACTACCAAATAAATTTTAGTAAATACCAATAATAAAATAAGTGCGATATAAAGTTGACAATGAGACCCTGTTAACATAATACATTGTTTGAAAAACCCTATACAAATAAATTTAAACATCCCAGATTGCTTCACGTTGTCTTGAAGATATATAGGAAGATATTTCATAGGATGTATGATGTCAAAGAATGCAACAACATTATTGCATTTGCCCCCAGTTCCTGCAGTGTGAACTAGGGACAACTTGGCTACAGATCTAAGAGTTATGGAAAAAGTTTGAAAAAGTGTGAAAGTGTCTTTTTTCTCTCAGGTACCAGACCCTCCTGGTTCATCTCTTTCCCTCTATAGAACTGAACTACAGGCTGGGTTTGTGGTCATGTGATGCAGAGCGGTGAGGCAAATTGTAATAAAATAATACTGAGCAGTGGAAAGGAAAAACTCACTTTTACAGAAGCCTTAGCATTTGTCTATCTCAGAGAAAATTACAGGCAGAATCGCTTCCTATTTATCACCCAACTCAGCTCATTTTGCTTCCTCATATCTGATTTACACAGCTCCCCAGTTCCTCCTCATGTCCATGTGGGCTTACTCTTAGTACTCCCGTTTCCTCCTACATTCCAAAGACATGCCTTAGGTTAGTCTAACCTATGCCTAGGTGAGTCAAACGTGCCCTGGTACGCATTGAAGCTGAAACTGCGTTAAATAAATAAAACAAATAAATCTGAATAATTAATAATTAAGTGACAAACGTCCCCCTGTTAAACTGTCAGTCTGAATAGGACCCTTTAAGTGGAACTAGGCTCTAACTGAGAGCCCATCCACCTCTTGAGACTGAACAATAAATATTTAACCACTGAGATATATAAGGGCGTTTGACCTTGTTTGGGTTCTGCTGACTGTGAAGATGTGCAACACTTGTTGTAAAGGCCGTGAGCAAGTTTATAAAGGTTATGAAATCCCTCAGAAATGGTTGCATGATGTCATGTTTAAAGCTTAATGCAGGCTGCATGCTGTGCTCTGGTTTAAAACAGGCTTGTTGTAAGGTTTCCATTCTCAAGTCTTTCACTTGTGGTATTATTAAAGTAGTATTTATCTCAAAATGCCCCCCTCAGATGGCTACATGATTAGGCAGCTTAAGGGGCTGGAAAATGACGGTAGTCTGGCCGTCTTAGTGTGAAACCTCAATGTGGAAATATTCCTTCAAATTGATTGGTATTTTCCGCTTTTGCTGCCTATCAATCATGGAAGTGGCTCTTATACTTTTCATAACCTTTTGTTCGACCCCTGCTGACCCCATCTGAACTCCTGAACTATCAGTCTTCAGTGCTTCTATGATTCAGATGTCTGAATTATTATAGAGTGGTACCTTTGGCCAGTGTTATTTTCTTAACATCATAGCATGTTCAAACTTGTTTGTTTTAGACCTAATGTTGTGCTGGAGTAGGAAACTTTTTATTTTTATAATGAGAGCACAGAAGCTCGGCTGCATGTTTGTTTGGTTTTTTTTACTTTTGAACTCTGCAAAATGAGAATGGACCTTTTATGGAGTGGCCCTTTCACACGCACAATGTACAAATTGAGTCAGATTTTTATGGGCGAAAAAAATGCACAGTTTAAAGTTTTGAAACAGCACACATACGTTGAATAATTGAGCAAGTTAAAACGTGTTCATGCACTCTTACAAATTGCAGGTCAAAACAGTGCTAAACTCTGGACTTGATGGTCCTGGGTTCAAATCCCACCTCTTCCAAGCTGTCACAGTTGGGCCCCTGAGCAAGGCCCTTAATGCACAATTGCTTGAATTGTAAGAGTGTATAAGTTGTAGGTCGCTCTGGATAAGGGCGTCTGCTAAATGCTGTAAATGTAAATGTCAGTGCAGAGCTGAGAATGATCCTCCACCCAAATAGTGCCTGAGCTGTAGGGGTCCTGACTATTAGAGAAAGGGGACTAATAAAGTACACAGAGTAACAGATGGACTACTAGAGTCATTCTGCTGTACTGTAGAATTATAAAGTGCACCAGTATGCTAAATAGAACTATATAGTATTTATTTATTCATTTTATACAGTATAACAGCTATATTTTGGTAAGGGGCACGGACGTTTCAGGGTTTGTCCCGAAAACAATGTACTTCATGGACAAGCACTTAAGCATGTTCCAACACAAAAAATCAATTTATAAAACATCTACAGTATATAGAACTGTTATTCGGCATAAATCTCAGTCTCGGGTCTAAGCTTAGAGTGGAGGAAGCTTCCCGTGCCCATGGTTGTAGTATAAAATCTGCTTCTCTGGTGGGGTTTGCAGCCGTAGTTGGAAAACATGGCGGGTACGGTGGGCACCACGGACACATGTTTGTCCATGTAATTCGAGCAAGATCGTGCAAACATGCTACGAGTCCTGGGCCTGCTCTGGACAGGGTACGAGAATCTGTGATCGTGCTCCGGAGTCATTTTCACCTGTCTTTTCATCCCCTGTGACTTCTCCAACCATTGCAAGTCATGGCCCTTGACCCTAGCGTGCTGATAGCCCTCTTTAGGGTAGTTACTGAGGCTTTGATTCATCATCTTATTCTGACTTTTATTCTGACGGGCACTGTCGTACTCGAAGGAGTCGCTGTGTTTAAAATCCGGGCAGCTGTATTCCTTATGCAGAGTCAGGTTACGGGGCCGTGGTTGGGATTCCAGAGTGTGTTGAGGGTAGCTGTGCATGGAATGACTCTGCTTTAGCATCGAGGCAGGTTTGGAACTGCGTCTGCTCCCCTTCCTTTCTGTCTCAATGGGCAGGGACATGTCAGGATCAGAGAGTGGGTGATCAGGGGAGTAATGGGACACCATGGTTATTCTGTATTTCCCATCAGCCCCTTCCGTAGAAATAAGCAGGTCTTTGCCTGAATCAGATTTACTCCTTGTGTGCATTGTTTCTTGGCACCTGTGGCTCCCTCTGGATTTGGGTTGCACAGAATCTTGCAGCTTCTGTTTCCAGACGTTGCCTTGTCTGACTGAAGCGCTGAAAGCTGGATCTGATAATCCTTGGTTTAAAGCGGCAGTTCTCGTTCTAGACAAGGGACTGACCCCATGACTCATAAAACTGGCCTCTCTGCTCAAAGGCAGATTGATATGAGGGTCATAATGGCTCTCAACGTTGCTCATAAACCTTCCTGGATGAGGAGACGGTCTGCGAAGGGAATAAGAGTGTCTGTATTTATCCCGAGTGCTTACCTGATAGTGGCCCAGATTGCTATGCTGGGCCCCTGAATAGGGCTTGTACCTATATTGAACTTTTCCATCCTCAAAATATGGGTGCACCTGGTGGAAATCTGAGGTCAGTGGGGGTCGCTGGTACGTGCTGTGTTGGTAGGACGGCTGTGGGGAGAAGAAAAATTTGTCCTCTGGAGGCGTGTGCATGGAACGTACCCTGCGAATGGTGGGATACACAGAAGCACCATCCATTGGTGGATATCTTGGCCCAGCATGTCTATAAAAATATCTCGGGGAATATTCGTCCCTTCGAAGACTTTTATATTTAATGGATTGGTGAAGAGACCTTGGTGTTAGGGTGTTGTGGTAGTCCTTGGCAATGATCTTAGCCTGTTGCGGCCCATAATCAGGCCGAAAGGGGCTGCTTTTCTCCAACGGGCCTGACCAGTAAATGTATCCTGAGGGCCTCGTCTCGTTTTGGGGGCTGCATTGCTGGGCGGGAGTCAGAGGAGAAACTGGAGCGTGTGGAAGAACATCTTGCACTGAAGCCGGCACGGAGGCTTCAGCCAATATGACGCGGAAATTACATGCACTGGCAGCTCCGTTGGCAGATTGTTTGCTGAGAAGCGCAGCCATGGCTGATTGACTCTCTGAGAATCTTTCAGCTTGAGAAGGAGATGACCTTGGGTTTTCATATGCCTCCATCTGTGAGCTGTCTCCTGGACTAGCGCTATCCGTACCAACTCCAATGTGACGGACATTTTCTCTCATGACTTTACGGCTCTCAGAGACGTGCTCCGTGTTTAGGCCTTTTGGAAACGAAACATCCAGCGTGGGTAAGCCCGTTTCATGACTTTCAGCAGAAACTTCACCACCATCAGAGAAGCTGAGTCCACTCTCGCTGCCATGACAGGCACAGGTACTGCCAGCATCAGTGTTGCTCCCGGTAGAGATGGTGCTGGAGGGGATTCCGTAGGGTTTGGAGGTGCCACAGAAACCTTCTCTACTAGCGGAAGACGTCTGAGGTTGATGAGAAGGTGGTGGAGGCCACTGCATCTTGAAGAGTGGGTCTTGAAGATGAACTGGGGAAACAGGAGTAGGAGGCTCAGAGCTCCCTCGTTTCTTCAGTGAGGTGGCTTGCTGGGCAGACTCAGCCAACTCCAGAGCCAGCATACGGGCGGCATTCTTCACTGCAGGCTGGGAGGTTATGAGGGACACAGACCTCACCAGACCTGGAGTACAGTCAAATGTCACTGCACCTAAATAGGGCAAAGCAAAGCATGAGGCGTGTATGATCCAAAAAGGATTATTAAAAATGGTAATTCCTTATAAAAGTTGGACTAACCTGTTTCTGATTGCTTTGCTGGTCTGGCTTGTTCATTGGGAGTTTCAGCCTCTGCCTGAAGCAAAGAGGAGGGTCTTTGTTGACGTTCATCCCCGCATGTTGACTCACTGGCCTTGATCGCTTCTGTAGTGGAAACAGGCAGACCCTTTTTCTCAGAAGGAACGTCAGGGTTCTGGGTGGGACCAACAGGAGCAGCCTCAGAAGAGCCTTGTTCTTTTTTAGCTGTAGTACTTGGTATAAACTTCCCTGAAACTGAATTCCTATGATTTATATTCTCTCTTTTCTTTTGAATTGATTTTGAATCAGTCGGACTGGTCACTTTGTTCAGGGGCTCCCTGTTGCTGGAGCTACCTCCATCCTTCTGTCTAGTCAATGCTTTTCCACCTTCAGTCAGAACAGCTTCCGAACCGTGAGCCACCATTTGGTCAAAGTCTAGAGAAGCCATGTTAAGATCTGCGTTAGCCGATGGGGTCGATATCAGAGCAGAAACACAGGTAATCGACGCCGCTGGGTCTTTCCTGCTGTTTCTTGATGCTTTGTGACCTCTGCTGTTTAGCAACTCTGCGTTGTAGGAGGCTGAGAGGGCATCACTGGTGGACCGAGGTCTGCGTACTTGATGAACTGCTGATCCTGACATGGGCAAATGTTTATGCATTTGCAATATCTATTACCGTGACACATGATGAAAGTCAAATAAATAATATGAATTTACCTTCAAGATTATGAGAGGAAAGGGATTCTTCACTTTTAGTTGACCGTAGCGTCCCAGTGTCTCCTCTACCCCCTAGACAATGGAACACAAGTCTGTGTAATTATCACAAATCCACCCACAAGGTGTAGAAAACAGTATGGGTTATGCATACATTAAGTACACAAAGTCTTGCCTGGGAGAGCCAAGGTTTTTATTTCATTGGGCTCACTGGGGTGACGGAGCAATTTGCGCTTGGATGTCGTTGAAGATTTCGCCATACTGAAGAACGACCGCCAGCTTGCCACGGGAGATTTCTTTACCTTGCCTTGAGACTTCTTTCTATTTGAACCAAAAATATGACTTTATGTACATCACATATTTGGTCCACAGAATGAATATTAAAACCTCGCCAGAGAACCAGGGTAACCAGATAAGAAACATTTAGAAGACCTAATACAGAATGACTTACAACTGATATAGTCTTACAGCCTGAGCAAATCGGAAACGGTGGACGTTTGGCAGAGGTTCAGAGGACCTTCTGGTCCACAGTCCAGTTCCTTAACTACTAGGCTACCATGGCCTGTGTGCTTTCCACATAGGCAGCAGTTGGCTCAGGAATCGATACTGGGTCGATATGGATATATGTATAATAAGTGATAATAAACACCTAAAGAGACGTACCTCTCCGTGGGAAACTCTATGATGGTGTGGAATTTGCCCTGCAGAGCAGCAGGTCCTTCTCCCACCTGGATGTACTTGCTTCCAGGAGACACTGGAGAGGTGAGTTGGGCCTGAGTGCGGGCTTGAGCCTCCTCCAAAGAGAGTAGCTTGGCAGACGGTGAGCACACTAGCAAAGACTTTGGCCGGGATATAGTGTTGGGACCTGTGAATGCACATTGTAGAGCTGGGCTCAATGAAAGTGTCTCATATACAAAAAAAAAATGGCAAGCAGAGACTCCCTCAATTACTACCTGTGCACTCACGGATTAGAGTGTTGAGTTTGGGGCTGAACAGTACGTCAACATGATTGAGGATGAACTCCACCACCACTGATTGAATGCGCACCTCCATGAAGGCAGAAGTGCCACCAAAACAGGCAGACTCAATTTGCCTAGACCTACCATGCAGAAAACAGGAAGCAAAACAAGTGCTTACTTCAGCTGCTTATTAATTATTCATTCATTCATTATCTTCTGCTTAATCCACACAGGGTCGTGGCCAGCCGGTGCCCACCTGGAAACTCTGAGCGCAAGGGTAGGAACAACCCTATATGGGACGCCAATCCATCGTGGGGCACACACACACAGGCACACACTAAGGGCCACTTTAGAGACACCAATTGACCTAACACGCATGTCTTTGTCTTGTGGGAGGAAACCGTAGTACCCATGTGCTGCCCTCTTATTAATTGCAGTCTGAGTGAATTATTAGTAAGCCTGGCTGGCACCAACAATCATGGCATGGTCAAAATCACTACCTGATAACCTGAGGTTGCTGGCCCATTTCCGAAAGATTTAATGTATTTCACTGCTGACACATGATTGGCTGATTATGAAATATCTGTGGAGTGTCCAGCAGACTCTCAACATCAAACAACAAACATCAGAAATGAAATCACCTGAGGAGATTGGGAGCCCAGACGATTGCTAGGTTTTTGCAGTGCATGTTGGTGATGTGACTGAAGGTCGCCATGTGGGCCATGTGCCTCATTAGGAACTCAAGTGTTCTAAGAAACAACAAACAAAAGAAATTGGCATGAACTATTATCATTCATTTGTACATAAAATCTTACAAGAGTTCTGGCACCGCTGGTAAAACTACCAGTTTGCAACAGAAATGAAATCAAATCTGCCATATTTCTGCACATTTTAATGTTTCACTGACAACCCAATAAAGTGTAGAGACTAAAGCAAATTAGAAACAGGTTAGTCCAACTTTTATAAGGAATTACCATTTTTAATGAGTCTTTTTTTATTATACACGCCTCATGCTTTGCTTTCCCCTATTTAGGTGCAGTGACATTTGGCTGTACTCCAGGTCTGGTGAGGTCTGTGTCCCTCATAACCTCCCAGCCTGCAGTGAAGAATGCCGCCCGTATGCTGGCTCTGGAGTTGGCCGAGTCTGCCCAGCAAGCCTCCTACTCCTGTTTCCCCAGTTCATCTTTAAGATGCAGTGGCCTCCACCACCTTCTTATCGACCTCAGACGTCTTCCGCTAACAAAGAAGGTTTCTGTGGCACCTCCAAACCCTACAGAATGATCATCTGGAAAGGTGGCCAGATGTTTTCAAAATGTTCCCAATGTGTTTTCAAATATATACCTTTGCTTGAAGTCATATTTAAGTTTGTCTAGGAGTTCTTATTTGTCTCGGTTCTCATTTGCCTAAACTTTTGCGTCAAGGTGCTATACTGTAGTACTACTTCTTGTCACCAGAGGGTGCTGAAACAAACCAGACCAAACAAACCTGTAGTGCGGCGGCGGCAGCTGTTGAATGACGTCATGGATTTTGACAAGCCTTTCGTCATCAGTGGCTGCAGAAACAGCTTCCTGTGAAAATTACCACACGTCCACACGCCAAGGTGAACCACAGCACCTGTGTCCGCAACGTTGTTCGAATTAGAATAACAATCATTTTTGATTACTGAAAATTTGTCATAGAGCTGGTAGGTTAGCAGAGGGTTGGGAAGCTCGCGGAAATAGAGCTTGCACAGAGAGCCTACTGAGTGGATGTCCTGGATGTAGGTGTCCCTCGTGAGGTCTGGCATGTGCTCGGAGTCGAATTCATGCCTAAGGGAACAGGATGCATTCTCTTGTCATTGAGATAATTACAATGCCTTACAAGCCTTGATGATGAGGGACCAGCTCAAGAAAAAGTTGATCTTTGATCGCGCCAGGTGTAGGTGTGAGTGAAACTGAGAGCTGCTAATAAATTGCATCATTTCTTGGTTCCTCACCGCAGTTTCTGAATGTTGGAGGAGATCCCAGACAAGCGGTAAATTCCATCCACGACCCCATGTTTTTCGATGAACTCAGTGCAGCTCTTAATGACTTGAGGGACTAGGAATATTGAGGGAAGAAAATGATCTTGTGAGCTACAACACAATTGCAATTAGCACCTGCTTCGGTTATGTTTTCTATCTTGATTCTCACCGTGGTGGCCAGAATTGAGGAGGTGTTCTCCCAGGTCACAGCCAAACACCCTCTCTTTCAGGATGCCTCGCTGCTTCAGCTTTTGCTTGGTGGGTCTCGACTTCATAAAGGTTCGCATTAATGTGATTAGCTTTCCATGCTTATTAGACACTAAAGGAGGTAAAAAAAGGCATTCAGATCACATGTCAAGTCAAGTCAAGATTTATTTGTTACATATAATTTGTAGCAAGTACAATATACAGTAAAATGAAAGCCATCAACCTGTCCGAACATAAAGTAAAGAGGGGTAGAGACAGGACAGGAAGACAAAAAAATAAATATAAAAAAAATATAAACAATCTTATATTACCACCTGAATGGAATTCATAAGGGATCATTAAATTATATGATGTCCTAGAGTGTGGGAGTCCCACTGACAATTAATGAACATGGCACAAAACTGACTGAGCTTGCACCCACAATATTGGATCTGTCCAAAATAGGCATTTTAGACCTCCACATTGCTTGAGGAAATTGTTTTCTTTATTGTTTAGAGTCTGCAGCTTCAAACCCAATAAAAGCCACATCCATTCTTATTCGGGTAGTCAATGGGGAATAACTGTCCTCTCTTTTTTAGTTAATAAACCAAACGAAACTAATCTCAGGCACGTTTAAAAAAGAGGCATCTCCAAGGAAGATGTGAAAGCCTGCCCTTTCCAGATTGTTTACTTTGATGTGGACATGGATTGGTTCTGAAGTGTCAGCAAGTACACTGTGGGAAAACAATTTTCTGTGATAAAAATCAAGTGTAGTACATGCCTAAAGATTATTATCAAAATGTGGTACCAACACTGGGTGAAATGGGTAAGGACTATATAGATTGGAAATTGCATTATGGCAAAGAGACTCCCCTTAAAGGCACTGGCCAACAAAATCAAGGCTGAATTCTCATCCAAAACCTGCATAGTTGTTTCAAACAACTGGTACAGCTGAGAAGGAAGAAACACCCAAATGGCCTAATAGTTAAATGGGAAATTGTATAGGTGTTTTGTTCGAGAGTACCTGGTTTTGGCAGTGAATTAGTCACATTTGCAGGGATTTTCTCACTGATTATTTCCACACACTCGCAAGGGAAAAATCCCACCTGCAAAGACGACACAAGAATTATTATTTGCTGTCATTTGTTACAGCATTTCTTGGAAATAAAACAGTGTTAACTGTGGGATAGAGGATGCATGGGCTACTTGTGGTCAAATTCCACCACTGCTGGATTTATCATTTGCCATGACGATGAAATGCTTACTCTGATTAACAAATTTTCTCTTACGTATCAAATCAATATCGGTGATTGTGTATGAAATGAAAACCTAACCCAATGTAAAAAAGATTCAAAATATAAAAATATTGTTCTTGCGTCCAATATACTACACCTGAAAGCCGTGTTTTCCTCTCCACCAGCCAGTGTCTTCCTTGGGAGGCATGTCAATTACGGAAACTATGTCTCCAACCTATCAAATGGAAAGCAGAATTAAGTACTGTGGCCATGAGAGAAGTCGAGTGGCTGTACTAATCCTGGTCTAAAAACATTCACCTCAAAGGAGAGCTCATCGGCTGCTTGGGCTATGTAGCGCTTTATAACGTGAGCAGCAGCGACTGCCGGAACATTAATCGAGGACTCATCATGGACCAGCAAATGGTTTCCTTTATTGTCAATCTGAGCAAAAATAAGACAGGATACAGACAGAAAGATACATCAAATGTGTACATCAAATACAGTGACATCACCAAGCAAGAACAAGCACATACCTACAGCATATTCCATTAGAATATCTCCATCTTGTATCAAATCCATACAAATCCATAAAAATGACACGGTCTGAAAAAGTGACCTTGACCTTGGCTGTTCTCCACAGAGGAAGCTGACATTATCCTTGGATTATAGGTCTTTCTACCCTGTCACAGCCATTAGCTGTTTTGTGACAGGGAGGCTATGATCTATGATCCATGATCTATGACTGTGACAATGATCTATGATTTCTTCTTGACCTGCCATTATCTCAAGCATTAGGTCATAATTTCTCTTTGTAGTGTTTAGGACTTTATTCTTATATAACCTGCTGTTTATATGTTCTTGTCTTTGTTTACCAATGGACATTAGCATTAAAGGACCAATCTGGTATGGGCAACTTGAAAATGATGGCAATGTATTTCTTATGTTTACTGTACCTCCATCCATGTCAACACAGGACCACAGTTTATCTTGTTGTCAGCGATGGTTGAAAGACGTGAAAGGTAGGCAGTGAGCATCTGGGAAAGTGGCTAAAAAAGTAACAGGGAAAAACAAGGCAAATGGATTTTATTGCGTCCCCACGCTATGGAACCTGCCCTTCATTTCAGCTCTTAACACCTAGCTAGTTTGGACACAAACTACCATGTTAGTATATTACAATACACTGCTTTTAAAAAACAGGGGATGTAACATTATGGGATATTTCATTTTGAAATATCCCCCATTTTTGTAAGTAGTATACAAGTCATTAGGATTGCATTTATATTTTGTGTTGATTTATTCTCCCACATGTGTTTGTTGTGCAGTAGTATGAACTAGCCAAACAAGGCGTTTAAAGAAAGTGTGAAGTAAGGTAGGATTGCAGTTTGTAAAACGTAAAACGTTGAACTTTTTAAACTGTTGGATATAAGTACAATGTTGAATAAAAATGTTGGCCCAGAGCACCAAGTGTATCCACCAGATGGCGGCAAGGTTTTGCTAAACAGTCCAAAATGGCTGCTGTCTGAACTACATTAACCAGAAGCCACAGCGTGGGCACGTGGCGTTACCAAACGTTACGTAAGCCTTAACAGGCAGCAGCTGTGGATGGTTAATTAAAACGACCTGAAGGCAGCGGTGATTTGGCGTCATTAAATATGCCTTGGCTCAGATAAAAGGTACAGTTTGTATGTGTGGAAAGAAGATATGAAAGCTGTTAAAAATAGAATGTGAGAATTAGTAGTTAAAGTAAAACTCGTTAGACAAGCCCAGAATGTTCTGGGTGTATGAAGCTCTGAAAGAAGGCTAGAGTGTCGAAAAATTGTGCACACCCTACTGAAAAAAACAGAGCAGCATGATGCTGGGCTTGGTGGTGACCAGCGTTTGTTGGGTTTTAAGCATGTTTTTGCTGGGGGATGCTGGTGACCAGCACATCCTGGTCTTTACTGGGGCGGCTGGTGACCAGCACATTATGGTCTTTACTGGTTTTTGGGTGGTGGTGACCAGCACATCCTGGTCGTTACTGGAGATGCTGGTGACCAGCACATCCTTGTCTTTACTGGGGCGGCTGGTGACCAGCACATTATGGTCTTTACTGGTTTTTGGGTGGTGG
>JAUZSV010209814.1:0-12668 GCA_034780495.1 Parotocinclus cesarpintoi
CTCTTTTCTTAGTATTTTTGGCCTTTTTCAGTGAGTATTTTTTGAAAGACATTCTGGATTTCATGGCCAGGCTATCTTTAGTGATTGAGACCCCTTCACAAAACCCCTTCACAAAATGTGGGCCTTTATAATGTCTGATCACAATGAATTGAGCAGAATAGTGTAATAGTAACAATAAAGCAATTCATTTGAAAAAGGTTTTTAAAAGTTGCGTAGTGTGCACAAGACCTAACCTGTTTCCAGTCAGTCAGCTCTGTCATTAATAGGATGCCAGTATGACACATTGGTCTAATCCCCAGAGTGTGGATGTCAGTATTGTAACAGAAGTGGGAAAATTGCATTTGAAAATTTTAATACAAAGTATATTCCTAGTTTCAGACCTGCTGTGGTGCCATAAATATTCACCCTTCTCAGATATTTTGTTCTAGCTATGTTTTTCTGTTATTTATGGTGTTTAAAGAAGGATAATCTGATGTTACTGTTTCACTCATTTACTTCTCCCAAGCTACATTTTATTCAGAGTTTACAGTGTGTGTCTTGGTGTGATGACTAAAAGAGTCAAAGTACTGCTTACTTAAACTTGAGACTTACCATGCTCCTTTTATTCATGTTATAAATATACAATCTAATATCTACACTCAACAGTTAAAAGTAAAGTTTATTATGATATTGCACAGTAGTAAAAATGTGTCCTATTACGCTGTGGTTTTTAGATTTTGGATAACTGTTTTCATAGAGGCTTTAAAACTGTTTATAGATGTCTGTTTTGTTTAATTTCATGTCACTGTTTAGCAATAATGTGAAATCGAGTGTGTCTAGCCAGACTGTAAACATCTGTGTATGTGTTGGACATAAGGTGGATAACTGTGCTGCGGGATGTGGAAATGGAGCTGCAGAAAGCTCAGACCGAGCTGGCTCTCTGGCAGGAGTACAGGCTACTATATGAGGACAGTTGTGGAGATTTGAGCCATCTGTGGGAGCAGTGGGAGGCACTCCTGAATACTCCAGAAGAAATGGAGGACAGACTACAGCTGCTTCAGAACAGGAAGGCCATCCTCAATGTGAGTGATACAGTGTGAGCAAAGCACTGGACGATATTATCCATCTTTGCTTGTTAGAAGTATAGCAAAGGTACATCAATTTAATTGTTTGTACTTTGTTCTTAAATATGTTAAAATATTTGCAGGATTATGTTGATTACATAAAAATAAAATAACACATTTTTAACTATACATTGCACTTGTTATTCTCTGGCTCAAGTATTAAATATGTATGTATATTCATATAAATGTACTTTTTATATATTTCACATATTAGTACTTACAGAAGGGCTTACATTTTCCCCTTATATTCACTTCTGTGTACATTTTATTTGTTCCTCCTTTCAAATCTTGTAAAAACTTGTGTGCTACACCGTTCCTCCAAAAAGAAGCCTTAAGGAAATATAGAAATTGTAATAAAATGGTAAATACTACAATACAGACCTGATAAAGAATACAAAACTCAGCTAGCATTTGCGCTAATGGGTAAAGTTTGTCTATACAATAACCATGTGCAAAGGGGGGGATTTGAATAAAATCAGACTATTGCATTAACCTTTCATTGTCGGTTAGAAAACTCTACACAGAGAATACCCTAAATAGGAAATAGGTGCCAAAAGAACCCAGTAGTTTTCGAGACAGACCAGATGAATACACTGCAGAACCATGTACTATCCTAGAACTGCTTTGTCTAAAACCTGGTCATATGGTCTTCTTATTTCCATCTGTGTTCACCTTATTTTGTCATTTGTAAAGTGTTTCTATACATGATTTTTTTTTTTTTTTTGGGGGGGTGTCATAGACTATAGATTGTCCCTCCCATTCGGCCTTTCCACATTTAGACGTGTATATTGCCAGTTGTGCAAACGCATATTAATTTAAAGGCACTTATAAGTAGTATAATATAAAGAGAAGGTACTTTGAGCTCTTGCTGTGTTATTGGAATAAGTTACATTTATCTAATAAGTAGGTGGATGCTTCTGAACCTGCAGGAACATTGAGTTCTGAGATAGGACATGGGATTGCTCACAGGGCTAAAAATATGTCCAGGTGGTCGAGCTCTGCTTCCTCAGAGAAGAACTTGCATAGCTTGTCCTTATACATTTACAAATAGTAAAATATCAGTTTAATGTTGTTTTAGGCAAGAAAAATATTCAAGCATGCTTTTCTCTTAGAATTTAAATTCATATATTGACAAATTAGTTAATAAGATACTCTTAAATGTCCGAGGTGGAAAAATGCATATTATTTGGGGAAAAAGTAAGTAAATCTGTAAATAGGTAAACATGTAAACATGCAAAATCTCCAGTGACGCAATGTCACTGAGCAAAGAACTATACAAATTAAAATACAAAATCCTTGAGCAGAAATGTCCCTCAAAATGAAGTTTATAGTCATGTGTTTACTGTTCTTGTCACATTTTGCTTTCCTATTTTCATGTTTTATAAAATTGTGATGTGTCTCTCTTCTTTAGGAGTTGGAGGCCAAACAGGAAAGCGTGCAGCGAAGTGTTGGGAATGTATTAGAGGCCTCTAAGCATCTTGTTGTACAATTAGAGTCCCGTGCATCCCCCATAATCCAGTCAGAGGCCAGGCTACTATCACGTAATCTTGTGAATCTGGGTCAGACTTTGACTACCACACAGGCACAGCTCCAGGTGAGGTTCACATATACCATATAAAACATTTTTCTTATGAACAGCACAGTACTACTTACCTTAGTTCATTATTATGTTATATAGGATGAGCTAGTGGAACATGCCAGTCTCAGAACTGCTTTGGAATCACTGGTAAAAAGTCTGAAACACACTGAAAGTGTAATGACATCCCCTACTGCAACGGTCGAGTGTTTAAAGGTGAGTCAGTTACCTCCTGCAAAAAAAGCAATGTAAACATTGATTGTCTTTTATTCAAGGCTTCACAGCTCATAATCTGCAGATAGACACCATCTCCATGCCCACAAACTTTTCTGAGGTTTTGTTATGGCAATCCCTGTCCACTGACCTTCATCTCATTGCAAAACGCTGAGCAGGAGTGTCCACCACTTTAAAATTCTTTTCACTTGTTTTTTGAGTCTGCAAGTAAAAGGGTCATAATTACCTAAAATATCTGAACTTATTTCCTGGTAATGTCATTCCAGTTTACTTCATCGAATTGTACTACACCTTGTAAATTGCTGCAGAAGTCTACAAAGACATACTGGGAAATTTGTACTATAACTTTCTATACTTATACTATATATATATATATATATATATATATAAAGTATGTCCAGGCGTGAAAGTAAATTCTTTCTTTTTAATTCTTTCCGGTAATACTACCGTAGCCTATACTGTTCACCACCCCTTGGCTTCATGTCTAATGAACTATAGGATCTCTTAGTAAACTATTTGTGGAATACAAAACATTATTTTATTTTCCCGTCAAGATACTGTCAATAATAAATTCCAGTTCATGATATCATACATATGGTTTTATTGAGTGTTTTCCAGTTACTATGAATCATTATTTCTGAACAACAAAAAGCACTGTTCTATTCACATAATCACTCTCAAGTTTAATCTCCTGAAGGAAATTCTGCATGTCTCAGTTTTTTACTGAGAAGCAGAGACTAAAGGCACCATCTTAATTTCCTTCATCCATGCTATGTAGTGCACTATGTTGGGCATTTAATCGTAGAACTGCACCCTTGGTGTACACAAACTTTATTATTATAATACTAATATAAAAATGGTATAAAGTGTAGATACACCATAAATTACTAGTAGTGTCCAAAGAAAATAAGTTGTTTATTTTGTGTACCTAAAAAAATGTTGTTAGTAAAATACTTGCACTAAATAGTATTGACAAATTAGGAATTATTGTTTAAAATCTCTTTGCACTTTAAGATGGCTCTTCTGGAGCTTAGTGCCCTGACCCCGGACCTCAGAGCTCTAAACGAGAGGGCGCTCATATTGCCTCTTACTAATTGTGAGACTGATCAGCTGCAGGACTTCAACAAGCGCTGGGTGCTGGTCTTCACTCAAGCCATGGACAGATACAGGTGTGTGCTGCTCAGGGGCTATCCTCTAATTAAATTAGGAAAGCAATAGAAATGCTGTGGTAATGAAGGTGCCACGTGTTTTCATTCAGTTACCCTTGTCTACTCCTTTTAAATATTGTTGTTTAAAAGTCTTTATTTTTTTAGGCTGATGTATAGTGAGCAGCTGGGTGCTTTGAGTTTCCAACAGAAGTGTCAGGCATGGATGGATCTGTTGGATGTCATACAGTGCAGCCTGTCTAGCAACATTTCCTTAAATGGTTCTTCCATAAGCGAGCGACTTGCTGCTCACAAGGTTAACCTTCTTTCTGTTCTTCATTGTATTAATATCCATCCACTGATTCTGTGTTATTTATGGACTTTTCATGTCTGCCATTTTAAAAATGGAATTGCTCTTCAATACCAGTGTGCTGGATCCCCTGCTACCGAAAGACTGTTAACTGCAGAGAATGGCAGTTTTTAGCCATGCTAAATCACTTCATAAGGTTTTATAACATTTTGGCTACATGTAAGAGCAAATATATTAATTTTGGCACAAGCTTTTACACCAAATGCTCTTCCTGATTGATGCAACCCTCTCCATCTATCTGGGATTGGGACCAGCATTAGGAGTATAACCCCAGTAGCTCAAGTTTTTGCATGTGCACACTTGACCTTTGCAAGCTCTATGTGAGATTAAACCATTTGAGATTGAACCGTCTGGAACTGTTGTTTTTAGGAGCTGGGTTCACCCAGTAAGCTACTGAGACTTTGAATTAGGGCTGACACAATGATATGCGATTGATAATTTATACATTTAATTTAGAAATATACACTATTTTTGCCAGCTCTTTATATACTGTATTTATCCCTTTCATATATATAGTGTGGGGATTAGGGCCATGATGATACCCTGATCTAGAAACAAAACAAAAACAAAATGGGAAAGTTGCAATGTGGAGGGAATAACTATATTAACTTAATGAGACCTTTTTCAAGTTGTGGGTAATTTATCCTGTTCCAACAAATAATCATAAGTATTTGACTAGTCTAGTCAATTAGAATTAGATACCTAGCACTAGACATCCTACAAAGTATTTACATTTTTCCTTACTTTCATGATTAATTCTGTAAATTATTGTCTACACTTTCAATGCAACACTTCATGTTGGAATAATGGCATTGTTCCAAATGATACTGGTCATGCTTTTGAGCAGTCGACTTCTGATTTGGTCACACTCATGTTATATATTAATGTTAATGTTAAGAAATAATTTTCTTAATGTTCTGTTGTACCTTTTGTATGGTAAGCCAATTTCCATCATTTTGATTTGAAATTAGCAGGAACACACAGCAATATCCGGGAGCGCAAACTTAATAACGATAAAATAATAAATAAAATTGTTTTTTACATTACTTGTCCTGATTTGTCATGAATATAAATTTTGTTCCGCAAAGCATGCGACTAGAAAATTTTATTTTTGGTCAAAGCAGGATGAGGAACCAGTTCCATTCCTGCTAAAAAAAACACACAATTGTTTAAACATAATTATTTATACATTTTGTATAAATATAAAACATACAAGTTGTAATTTGTACTAATTGAATTTTATTCTAATTTAAAAGCCTAGTTCTAGTGTTAGTTTCTGTGTACATTTGATCTGTTCCTCTTATTACATCTTGTCCAAAAACATGCTGTTAAAGATAGAACTTTAAAGGCAAAAATTCTAGACCAATAAAACATTGCTAGCAATTATGCAGTACATACAGTGAAGTGTGAAGTACATACACACAATGGCGATGTGCAGAAAGCGTGAACAATCGGTGGTGCAGTTGGTATCTCAGCTGACTGTCTCATTAACTTGTCGGTTGAAACAACTGACACTCAGTGGGTAAGATGACAAATACACAGTAACCGCACTGGTGCATTCGGGTCAAAGTCACTGTCACATGGTGTTCAAAGACAAATAGAATGTCATGCATTCGTAAAAATATATGTGGCATATATAAATATATATGGGATTCTACATCACATTTTCAAATTCGCATTTGTTACCGGTTTGGTTGTGACCCTGACTGTGAGTGACCTACAATCATTGTCTGTGGGCATTGCACTTATTTAATAATTACAGAGTGGGGAGAAATTAATTGTAGCATACTTTTGCAAATGTGTAGCAATCCATTATAACTTTATTTTATATGTATCTCTGCAGAAGCTAAAGGTGGAAGTGTTGATCGGCCAGCAGCTCTTGAATGGTGTAGTTGCTGAGGCTTTGAGGCTTCTAGAGAAAAGTCAGATAGAAAACAGGTGAGAAATACTTAATATTAGAACACAAACCCTAGTCTCTTATTTACTGTATAAGAAATTTTGATTATCATCGCCAGGAAATGAAATTACAAGGCTTGATATTATCATGAATTATTTTCAAAGCTATTAAAATTGGGTTTCCAGCAGCATTCCTTCCATGATGCATAGAGCGAGCCAGCTGAGTCCATAATTCAAACAGGAGGATTAACAAACTGGCTTACTTGTAAAAATGAAGCAGCACTTCCTTCCAGCATAGAAAAGAAATGGCATAGTTTCCTCAGTATGCTGCTTATTAATAGCAAGTTGTATTCATCATTCTTCAAACTTTCTGCCTTTTACCTACAACAATATTACATATTTTCTGGTATGAAGATCTTATTGGAAGAATTTGATATTACTTATTATTTGTTATTATTGTTATTACACAATACATGGTTTTTCCATTGGGTTATGTATTCTTTAAATGTACTTACTGCTGCTGTATTGCATACTAAGCATGCAACTTTTCCTCTCAGTGCTGCTCATTCTATACAATGTCTATATACTTCATTTTATTAAAGTTTTATTTTACATAAAGTTTAGCAAGGTAACATACAGTATGAAGATTATATTGCGTATGAGTTGACTATTCAAAAATGACAAAGTAGACTCATGGACTATTCTTTATACAGTGGTAGCTTAGTGGTAAAGGTGTGAGACTGTTGACCAGATGGTTGAGGGAAGTTCCACAAAATCCAAGCTACCACTGGTAAGCCTTTGTGCAAGATGTTAACTCTCAACTGGTTGAATTAAATTCAATCCAATTCAAGTTTATTTATATATGGCTTTTTACAATGGAGCATTGTCTCAAATCCGCTTCACAATATTACACTGTCTTAAAAGGCCAATCCCAGATTAAGCAAGCCTAGGGCGACAGTGAAAAGGAAAAACTAAAATGGTAGGAAGAAACCTTGGGAACACCAAGACTAAACAGGGGACCCATCCTCCATGGGTAGCCTAGATGTTAACTAAATAAATACCAAAAATATACTAAATTATAGCACTAGTCAATAAATAAATAACTTGGATTAGGTCAATAAATAAATAACAGACCAATAATAAAATTAAAATTAGTAATAGAAAAATTGGGAGGTCCTTGGAGGGACATCGTCTCCTAACGTTTAACCGATGGAGGGAGTTCCTGCACTCTGGTAGGACCTGCCTCCGATGTTGAAGACAATCAGAGCGACGCCAAGCCAGAAAAACATCCAAGCAGGTGGTGCTGGAACCAGTACCAGAACATCAGCTCCGAGAGAAAAGAGAAAATGTAGTTAGTGATGGGTTAGGAACAGAGTCTATTATCCATGAATTGCAATCCTTCTCAGCTGTACATGTATACATGCAATTCCATCATAAGTGCATCCTAAATTGAGTTTTTTATTCATGTGCCGTTTAGGAGTGATTTTATCCTGAAGTTGACGCAGTTGAAAGACCATTGGCAGGACACATTGTATAGGGTTCGGCAGTGCAGTATGTGCTTGGAGTGGCTGACTGGACAATGGATGCTCTATAGGACAGGAATGAAAAGGATCTGGAGATTTTTAAAGTGCTTAGGACCACTTCTGTCCCCTGCTGTACTTGCACCTTGCAGCATTCAGCAAATGCAACAGTCCATACAGGACTATGAGGTAAATGTGTGCAGGAATAATGAGCAATATATTGTGACTCCATTTGTGCTATGGGACCTTTACATCTGAGTTCATTGGGAATAATTTACATATTAAGTGCCAATATCTTGAAGTCACATTTATTAGTTGTTATTGGGTACCTAGCATAAAGGTGCACATTGTCATCTGTGGGCACCAGTAAATATATCAATGTTTGGATCACTGATCAGATAATTAAGTGCACACCTAGAAAGGAATATGAAATCATGGTTGGAATATGACATAGTTCATAGGTTGGTGTATGGAACATGTATACCTAGAGTCCAAACTACATGCCTATAAATTGTACTGACAACTTTTACCTCCAAAACCACCTTGTAATATCTGGTGAGTAGAAAAAGAAATACTCTTGTCTTTTTCTTTGATGCCCACAGCGGATTCAGAAGCTGCTGAGCTCTTATGAAAAACTGTACACTCAGACTACGCAGGCATGTAGGCATATCTTCCCACTGGCAGATGAACAGACCCAGAAAGAGTTACAGTCCGATGTTAAGGGACTGCAGGGAGCCTGGGTGCAAAGTTGTGGTCTGTTTGAACAGAGGAAGGCTCTTACTCAGTCTGTTATTCAGGTATGGCAGCAAAATCTTACACTTTCTTTTAATAAGGTATATCTGACATTTTGGGGAATATGTATTACATTTTAAATGTCTTGAAACACTTTCACTCTTTCGCATTTTTATGTTGTGGCCTGTTATGCTATGTTAAATAAAGAAAAAAACACCATTGTTCTGCACTCCGCACCTGGTGTGTGTAGTGTATGGCAAGTTACAAAAACTGAGAGGTGCATGACAATGTGCCTTGAGTGTGTTGGGCCAGTACATGGGTATTGGACCACATTGACTGCACCATTTTTTGTGTACCCTCGTGCCAGGTCAATGTTACAGGTATGAACCTAGCTTAAGTCCTTATGTAAATATTTCCGGAGTTAATTGGTGATATAAGAATGTTATTCATCTCCTGACTATGCTCTAAGGATTTCACAGAAGGCCTGTCCCAGTATATATTGCTTCGAATAAATAAAAATAAAATGAAGAGGTAAATAATTTGAGCATTTAAAAATAGCAGGGTTTTCTAGTACCCTGTGTAAACAGAACAAACAGTAATACTTGTAATACTTTCAGAGTATAAAATAAAGTAATAATAAAAAAATAAGTAATACTTTTATTTTCTTTGTACTTCTAAAAAACTTAATTTCCAGTGTCTTTTGGGGCTAGCATAGTTCTTATTTTAGAAACGTTTAAAAAGATGAGACCAGAACTTTATATAAACAAAGCTAAATACCACATACGATCACTGAATGTTTTGTTCACCAGTAGCATCTATGTGCCTTTCTAGTGATTTGAATGGAATGCCTGTTTAACTGCTGTTGACCCACATACAGCATTTCTGTGCATTTATCCACTGTAACAGTGGACAGAGTGGCAGACCTAATCTTGCACTTGTCCTTAGTGTTGCTCCTACTATAGCAAGCCCACATTGTAATTAGGGTTGTCTAGACATTGTCTAGTCACATGCAAACACTTCAGTTTGATATAATTTGGAGATTCTGGTAAAATAATATATAAAATTGTTACACTCACCAACTATGTAATTAGACACACCTACTCAACAGCTTCTAAATACAAATATTTTATCAGCCAAGCACATAGCAGCAACTCAGTACATTTAAGCATCTGGACTTGGTCGATGCAACCTGTTGAAGTTCCAACTAAGTATCAGAATGGGAATGAAAGGCTACTTTGAATGTGGCATGGTTGTTGGTGCTAGTGGGGCTGCTCTTGAGTATTTCAGAAATTGTTAATGTACTGGCATTTTCATGCACAGTCTCTAGGATTTACAGAGAGTGGTCCGAGAAAATATTGAGTGAGTGGCAGTTCTCTGGGCTAAAATGCCTTGTTGAGTTCAGAGGAGAATGACCAATAGCATCATGGATGTGCAGCCAACAACAGCACAATGCTGTCATGACAATATGGACCAAAACCACTGAAGAAAGTTTCCAGCAGTTGAATCTATGGCACAAAGAATTAAAGTGGTTCTAAAGACAAAGGGGGTCTAAGTTGGTACTAGCAAGGTATGTCTAATAAACTAGCCAGAGTGTGCATATGATAATGTAATATGGAATAGTTGAGAATTCTGTAGCATCTTACATCCTAAATTATTCTTATCTTTAATAGTATTATTATTAGTAGTAGTAGTATTATTGTATTTATAGATTTTGTTGTTGTTGTTTGCTCTATTGGGTCTGCAATATATGAGCAGACCATCACAGCATACCAGGGGCTGGAGGCCAGAACAGTTTATTGATTTTCATGGGTTTTGCTCCAATGCCCATCAGTGACAGTCCTGCAGAGCTGGGAGGAAACCGTTAAGAAACCAGTCAGTAGTCTTGTACCTTAACTGCTGGGCCAACAAATTGTGGCAACCGAAATGCATTCGGTCCTGCAGGTGTTAATTGTGATTAATGATGATTGCACAAACCATTGATTTTTGACAAACCATTTACAAGACCAGCATTCTACCTACCTAAATGTAGAGTGTTATGACCTGCACTGGCACCACTTAAATGCAACCTAATTATCTGAACACAAAGTACACCACTGGTGGATATACTCCGGCTAAGGATGAAAATGGAAATCCATTTAACATGGATAGAAAACCTTCTTTCTATTTTCTAGTTTATAATTATTTTAGAGTATTTTGCTGATGCTAACACAATTGAAGATGTAACTGAGAATGCAAGTCTAGGATCATACATCTCTAATGTTTTCTGAAATGATCTCATTTGGAGTACTGTTCTTGAACAGAGCCTAACTTGAGAAGAACATGTTCATTACTTTGTATCTATTTATAGTGCGTGGTTTTGTTTTAATTTTTTCAATCATGTCAATGCAGAGCATCACACATGTTGAACAGAGACATGGAAAGTACTGATTTTATATACATTATGTATGTCTAGTTTAAAAGTACCTAGTGAAAACAGGCAAATTCATAGGGATTTAGAGAGCAGTCTCCCATATTCAGATGATGTACATGATTTTTCTGTTTTTCTTTAGAACTGGAAAAACTGTGAAGCTGGTCTTGCTGATAGCGAACGCCAACTGAACGAGATTGCAAAGAGAATGAAAAAACTACAACCAGAGAAGCTCCTCAAGGTATTTGGTACTGGTGTTGAATTGATTTGTTATGGCGACATGTTACTGATCAGTGGTAACTTGAAAAACGTTATCGGTCCAATATATCAGCAACTATCATGTCTGTTTTGGTTAAGTGTAAGTTGTTGAAGGTTCTTTAACAAACATCAGCATGGTTGTTTGATTACAAAAATGCATTGATTGACATTGAATTTGTTTTTGGGCTGAGTTTGATCTTTTTTGATTAATCTACTAAAGGGAGAGATAAGTCATCTATCAGCAGAGTTAAATACTGAAACTCTAATGTCACATGAAATTAGCACCAAAATTGTAGAAACCCCCCCCCCAATCTGGGCTATCAAGGCCTTCTGATGATTCTCCTCCCAACTCCTTTATTCTCCCCCTCTCCGCCTCTTTCCTCCCCCTCACAGCCAGCAGGCCTTAATCCTAAAGGCTAGTGACATAGTGACAGAGAGAGTAGTAAGAACTAGGCTTGACATTATAGAGGGATCCACTCAGTCACTGATATTGTGTTAATGCAGGGGGAAGAGGACGCATTGGAGCTCTGGGCAAGAAGACTAAAGGAGCTGATGACCATGAAGGCGGACATATCACAGTATGTTCTGCCAACAGACACGGCACTGTTACAGGCACAGGTTGAAGCACTACACAGCCATTGGGAAGAACTGTGCATGAAGGTAAGTCAAAGAGAGACTAAAAAGAGAGGGAAAATAGAGGTTGAGGGGAAGGGGATTGGTGTTAAGTCACGCTTTAGTTCAATGGTAACGAGTAGAAAACAGACGTGTAACTCTGAGTGCATGACTCCTTTTATGAATTGAATGCTAAATTGTACAACAATGCCTGAATTATAGACTCCAATTAATAAAACATAGTACTTAAAATGTCTAATTCTTAAAATTCTACCTTAACATTAAGTTAAGCATCTGAATTGCTTATTAATGCCTAGAGAAACTTAGACAAACTGTAAATGTGATGTTATGTGAAGCTGACGTATTTAATGTTTATACTTAGACAGCCATTTTTGCTCCAATGCTTCTAATGAGATAACCATAGCTGATTTCTCAGTAAAATGTTCCAGTTTGGCCTATTGCTTTGATTAAAAACAAGGCCAAAGTTCCTGATAAAAATTAAACCGTGTGCTATGTGTGAAAATGTACACTGGTGACTCAGTATTTCTAGTCTAGAATTCTTATCAGAAGGCCAAGTTGCCACTATTTGAGCATGGTTTTTAACCATATACATTAATAACTAATATCTCCCTACGTCATGCACTGTTGAGTTCTTCATCAGATTGGAGCAGAGTCTCGTGCTGCGTTTTGCAGCAATATTGTACAGCAAATTTTTTGTTTATATCTTAGTGCGTACAACTTCTACATGTTTATTCATTTGTCTTCCATGCTTTGATTCACATGTCCAATAGATGTGTATAGGTCAGGAACTAGTA
>JAUZSV010210008.1:0-12664 GCA_034780495.1 Parotocinclus cesarpintoi
TCACCTTTCGTGGACTCGGTGCATCGCAGGTTTTCAAAAAATATTAATGGAAAAAATATATTGCTCATTTTTGCTGTTTTGTGGGGTTTTGCAGAACTTTTACATTAAAAAAACAACCAAATTTATAAAAAAAATATATGAAAAATATCAATTATAACAATAAAGGAATGTTATAAATAATAAAATATGAGGATTTACAGTAAATAGCTGTTGTATCTAATCAATGTGTAGGATATTTTGGTGCTGTAAGCTCGGTACGGACGGAACATGTGATTCAGAAATTGAGAAGAGATGTTGAAGTGCATGTCTTGTTTGATGTGTGGAAAATGGGGGAAAAGCAAACGTGAAAGACCTAGATTAATTTGCAGGTTTATTAAAGTGTACCACCATAGGGGTATATAAACAATGGAAAATTTCTCAGTCTACAGAAAATTATTTTCAGAATTCATAGAGGTTTTACATGGTATATATTATAAAATGACCTAGATCAAGTTTCTTACGAAGCAAGAGTAAATATGTAGCATAAATTGTCTTGGTTTCAATCTTAACCCAGTTATTATGGTAATTATCCGTAATGGTAACAGGACACATATCAGTAGGCATATCTCTTTCATAATATATTTGTGAGACGGTTATGTCACTCTGCCTTTGACTAGCGATTGTACATCTTATAGCCGCCACCTGTCCAATACTGAGACGCTTTAATACCATGTGATATCCATTCCTCCAGGGCCAAGTTCCTGGGGAAGACAGGGTGGCATGTTTCCATGGCAATTTGCTCCCAGACTTTTCCTCTGAAGTAGAGGCGGGTGTGTAGCAGCAGGGATAGCCTGTCTGGAGTACACAGATGTGCCTTAGAAATAATCTCTAGCTCAGATGGCCTTGGAAGGAATGCAGAGCATCTCTGGGAGGTTTTGATGTGTAGCCATTTTCATTTCTATTCACTACACTAGGATCATGGTTTATAAAATGTACTAGATTCGCTAACAAGTTCTTACTAAATTGCAGTCAACGTTTGAAGAACTTATCCAGTGTGATCTGACGTGTTCTCTTGACAGACTGCACTTGAACAAAATCAAGAAAGTGGTGCGTGTTCACCTCCCGCTGATTTTGCTCTTGTCATCACTGACCTTCAATAAAAGCAGAAATTTTCCCGGGGATTTGTTTCGGTACTTTAGTATTTGGTCTGAATAAGCGGCTGGTCACAATAACCAGTGGTCCAATTAACCGGATTCGACTGTTTACTTAATACATAACTTATACTTACTTGTATAACTTATTTTGAGGACATAGAGGACAATTAAGTAACAAAATATATATATATATTTATTTATTTTTTATCAGCAACTGTTATTCCAGTGTCCTCTATATCTATAACCTGTTTTTCTACATGGTTGAAAAGTATATACTGACTTTACAGTTAAATTCTGGGCATAAAATAAAGTCTGTTATGTTCTTCAGACTGAAAAGTACTTAAGACTTTACACAAGGGCTCTGGTACTGCCTTGAGAGAAGAGTAAAGTGGTTCTAACTACTAGGCTTTGACTGATGATCAATAGTGTTGAATACAGTATACGTTAACACTGATAGTGTTCAACTTACTGCATCATTCCTTCATTTCTTTAAACACTACACATCTGTTTTATTTTTGTGTTTTGATAGTGGTTTAACCATTTCTATAGCCATTCGGGTCTATGGTTAGTATACACTACCACTACAATGTTATTTCATTTATTATCATTTTACCTAATATAAAGGTTTGCACTTGACTGTACATTATACAAACAAACAGAACCAAATATGAGCACCAATGAAAAAGTACTCTATAATATCAAGTAAACAGATACTCGCTAGATCCTAATGACTTTTGTGCTGAGGGACTTCGCTCTGCACATATGGAAAACAAACAAAGATAAATCAGTGCACATTGCAACAAACGACTGCACTAGGCAGCACATCAAACCAGATTAGTATTTTTAGTAAGAAGTGGCAGGCTGTCAAACCATATCTGATTATAGCTGATTTTAACCATATCTTAGTAACTATAATAGAAAAGGGAGGAAAAGGCCCAGGGGCTAAACTGCTCCCATTAATAACTTTCCTAAAAAAAATCTCAGTGAGATCTGCATCAGAATGATGACTCAGGTCTGAAGTTTGACTGATAAAAAGAAAAGGTTAAATGGGCAAAAGATCATAGACATTAGACACTGGATGACTGAAAAAAAACTAGAACCTGTTGCACTCTTGTAGGGTGAGCTTTGGTGCAAGGTCAGAGAAAACAACTTACAAGCCAGCCACAACTCACGGGAGAGCTACAGTAGGTGTGGGTTGCAGTTTCCCCTGAACAGCTATCAAATTCTCTGGTGAGATGCAGGTGCTGCACACAGATTCTTTGATAACTGCAAAGTGTTGTTAAATAGAAAAGTTATTTCACTGTCCTTGTACACAACCACAAATAAAAAAAATGTTAGTATGGTATGAAAACTGCTCAATTAAAAAGTAGTGTTTCTTACATTTACTTCCTGCATTGCATGCCTGCAAACACGTTCCAAAAAAGTAGGAATTGTAAAGAAATTACCATTTTTTAATGTTGCCATTTCTTCTTACAACTCTTAGACGTTTTGGCACAGAGGATACCAAGTGATGTAGCTACAGCTGTTATTTTGTCCTTTTCCTCCTGCAAACATGGAAACATGGCGCGCAATGGTTCAGGGCTGTCATACCTTTGTAATGTGTGCAGCATGTGGCTTTGCAAAACACAAACCCATACCATGACAGACCCTGGCTTTTTTACTTTTTGCTCATACATTTCTGGTCCTCTTTGTCTTTGGTCTAAACCCAAGGTGCTAATTCCCCAAAAAGATCTGGAATATTGATTTGTTTTACCTAAATACATGTTTCCACTGTATGAAGGTCCATCCCAGATGCCTCCAAGCTCAAAGGGTTTGACACCATTCTGGACATAGTTTACTTGAGTCATTTTTGCTTTTTATTTTTAAGTGGCATTTGTGACTTTAACTCTGTGTTGTAGTGCTTGACAAAGGTTTGCCAAAATAACTGCTTGCCCATGTGGTTACATCTGCTACTGATGAATGACGGTTCTTGATGCAGTGTGAAATATCATAGGTTTATACTGACTGCATTTAAATAACAGCCAGAATAAACATGACACAATGTTTTTTACCATCTCAGTAATTAATATACAATGTTGACTTAATCAATTGTTACCCCGTAATGCTACAGTCAATCATGTTTAATGACTAAATATGATGAACTGCTCAGCCCTAATTACACCTTACAGAAAGAGGATTCTGGCAACAGTGCCCTATTTACTGTAATGCTTATAATAAGATGGCAAAGTGCTGGATTAAATGACTTAGGCTGTATGGACATCTGAATAGAGAAGAAAATGCTATGACTCATAGGTTTGTTTCAGCAGGTATAATTGCAGATGTATGATTCACCTCTGTACAGTAATACCCTTCTCTGCAGCATTACACAACATCAGTTGGCCTTAGCGTATAGCTCATTCCAAATAAACTGGATACGTGTTGTTGCATTGTTTTTGTTTGCCTTTACCACAATCAGGTTTGCATTGATACCTCTAAGACATTGGTTTATGTAAAATAGCCATGGTAGCATGCTTTTTGCACTGCCATGCATGTTTTTTGAGAAGCATTTTGTTACTCACCTTAAACAGCAGCCCTCTGTTTCCCAGCACTGAAAAAGCAACCCATGCACACACATAAACGCCTACACATGCTTACACACCCGCAAACCAACACGCACGCTAATGCTGGAAATAAGCACTAACCGTCCACCTCCGCATCACCTTGTAAACAAACCTAGAAACAATGAAATCATGCCTTGCGTCTTACAACTTCAGTTTTAACAAGAAAGGCAGTGCTCCTTCAAAATGTTAGATATGGTTTGATATTGATAGTGTAATTTTGGAGTAAATAAAATGTAAAACAGAAAATATTTGTTTTTTGTTCATGTTCAATTTCAACTTTTTGTTCATGGTTCGGGGCTCATCTGTCAACGTGAAGGTCAAGCGGTATGGTTAGACGGGACTGGTCCAAATGGACTGAACTGCAGTGGCTTAGGTGACTGAAGTTATTCATGCTGGTTGGGGAGGGTTATGCCACAACACACATTGAATCACATGCTGCTGGGTATGCTGCCTCATGTCCACCATAAAAGGTGCCTAAGCTAGGGACAGGAGTGTCAGAACTGGACCTTGGAGTCCTGTAATTCCTGTTTACATGATGGCTGGGTACACGTGTCCTGTTTGCACTATTGGAAAAATAATGGGAATGCCTTGGTCTGGGCAGTAATATGGACACAAATGGTACTTATTTTTCACATAAGGTAATCTTAGTGTTTTGAAATATTACTATGTAGAGTACTGTGTAAGCATTGTGTTTAGATTAGATTTGTTGTTTTAGTAATGATATAATGGTCATATATAACATATCTGTGAAGCAGCTTTACATTATTATATAAGCTTCTAAAACCAATCCCAAATTAAAAGAAAACCATTGGATGACCAAGACCCAAAAAGGGACCCATCACCCTTGGGTGGCTTAGATGTTAACTGTAATAGTATTATAATGCTCTTTTCCAATATTTGTGGGCTTTAGCATAGCTTAGGATTTTTACCTTGTTTCCCTTCCGAAACAGTGGTTTCTTGGCTGCTACCCTTTAAAAAAAAAGACAAAGTTGGCATCCTGATTAAGCTGCCAGATGCCGTCATTGCTTAAGTGTAATGAGAGATCACACTATATACAATGCTCACAAAAATTAGGGGCTATGTCATATTTTATTTCATTATCCCCAAATTTTTGTGAGGAATATATATTTTTTTCTTTATTTTCTTTATTTTTGTCTTTTGTTTTCTTTTTAATACTGCATACATATTCCTTGTATTTTCTGGTTGCAATCTAATAAATAGTCTGGTAAATACCTTTATCCACTGAATCCTCTTGCTTGTAAATTAGTGTAGGATCCTGCTTCAACTGGAGAGTGATGCAGTGAATCATCTCACCTATTCATTGTGAGCCTTTCAAGCTTGTCTGCACTGATTTTTATATCTTCTACACAGTTTCATGTTTAGACAAAAGCATTTAATGTTGTTGTTCGATCTGCCTCGAAGAAGGATATGATGCCCATTTAAGGCTGGTTCCTCTCAAAGTCTCTTCATGTATCGCAGAATGTTCTTCCTTGGCACTGCTACCTCCAGTATACATTGTGACTGTATACTGTATCTGGAAACCAACATAAAATGACTCTTTCAAGGTCAAACTTTTTTTAAGAGCAGTGAAGAGGGTTTTTAGATGGTTCATGAAGATGAAATGGGAAACATCTGAATAATTATTGAAGAGATTTTTCCTTATACTTTTAAAACTTCAATTTTTCTTGTTCAAGGGGCACTGGTGGCAGCACTTCACAAAACCAGCCCCGCAGAATTCTGCCGGTGTCATCAGAATGAAACCAGATTGGGAATCTATAACTGTCATCTCTGCTGTTTCCTACAATGGACAGGTCTTCTCTCCAGGGCCGGCGGTAGCAATGGGCAGGGGTGGGCTAAGCCCACCCAAACGTGCGTCTTGCCCACCCAATTACAAGTTTAAAATTATTTTTTAGCCAATGTCAAAAAAGCACAGAATATACCGGCACCGTTTCTATTTTCCTCAGCAGTTTATTACTACCCAAAATCCCGCCCCCAGCAGCAGGAAATAGTTCTCCACCAATCAGTGAGAACTACTGAAACACCCCGCCCCCCAACACAGAGACACGCGCACACACACACACATTTTCGAGACAGTCTACCGATTCAGTTCGTGAAAGCTCTGCTGCTCGCAAAGGCTCAGTTTGACTTACATCCTTCTACTTTTCTTTATCCAAAGCGAATTTCAACACTTGCAGTGCCATGTATCGTTTTTTTAAACCTATAAGCAAGCCTAGCACTTCTACCTCTAGTGATGCGGCTGCTAGCACATCAGAAGCCCCGGCTAATGCTCCGATACCATCCGCACCCATTTCCCCAAATCAGCTCCATCTCTCAGCTGCTCCAGCCACACCTAACACAGTCAGCGACTTGAATGGTGACGCACCATCCCAGCCAATGTTAACTAGTTACCCAAAGCATGCATTCGGGTCTACATTCCGAGCATTCAATTCTGCCTGGTACCGCACACGACCGTGGCTGGAGTACTCTATTCAGCGAGATGCATGTTTCTGTTTCCCCTGTCGGAAATATGCCACGGCCAATGAACGAGATGTTGTTTTTACTTTGCGTGGTTTTAACAATTGGAAAGCGGCACTTGAGCGTGATAGGGGGTTACAGAAACATGCATCCAGCCACAGTCATGCACAGGCTGCAGCCACCTGGTCACAGCATAAATGCAGAGAGGTAACAGGGGAAACTATTGACTGTATGCTGGTAGGTAAAACACAGCTTGAAAAGAACCGATATTATGTCAAGAGCATTGGTGATATAGTTAAGTTTCTGTGTGTCAACGAGTTAGGGCTTCGTGGAACAACAGAAACCTTAAAACATGACCATCAGAACACTGATACTGATGACACTGCCGCTGGTCTTTTTTTGAAATTGTTTGAATATACCTTAGAGAAAGATGAAAAGTTAGCTGATATTGCTAAGGGTATACCTAAAAATGCCAAGTACACATCTAAGGATATTCAAAATGAAATAATTGAAACACTTGCAAATATGGTTCTTGGAGAGGTCAGGAAAAGGTATGCAAATGCTGATTCTGCAGGGTTTTGCATTAAATGTGATGGGACTAGGGATAAGTCTAATGTTGAGAATTTGTCAATAATGATTCGGTTTGTATGCAACTCTAAGCCAGAGGAGCATCTAATTGGCTTGCTTGATTTGCATAAACTAGATGCTGAGTATATATCCACTGAAATCTTGAAACATCTTTCTGAGGCTGGTTACAGTGGTGACAACATAGTTAGTCAATGTTATGATGGTGCATCAGTGATGAGTGGAGTACAAGGTGGTGTGCAAGCATTGGTTCAAAAGAAGCTTGATAGATATATTCCATATATCCATTGTTATAACCACCAGTTACACTTAGTGGTTGTACATGCCATGCAAGGTGTGCCAAGTGCCAGAAGGTTTTTTGACCTCTCTGGATCCCTATATAAATTTTTCCGTCATCACTATGTGTCAGAAAACTATGATGCTCCTTGTCTCAAAAGACTGCATGAAATTCGTTGGACAAGCCATTATGATGTGACAAAGTGCATTGTTGAGAATGAAGACCATCTTCTCACTATCCTGTCAAAGATCTCAGAGGATGATGATGCCACAGGTGACTTGTGCACTGAGGCATCAGGCCTGTTAATTCAAATTAAGAGGCATCATTTCTTTGAGATTGGCCAATTTCTAGTACGGGTGCTTGGTGTTTTGAAACCAGCCAATGAAATTCTGCAGTCTCAGTCTGTAGATATGTGTGCTGCTTGTGAGGTTGTTGCTGCATCACTGGAGTCATTAAAAGACATCCGTAAAGATGACTGCTGGACGGAGCTCTCTCAGGCACCAGCTGTGGATGATTCACATCCTCCAAAGAGAAGAAGAACATTGAGTAAATACCTTGGTGAAAGTGTTGTGCTCTCAACTGTGGGTCATGTAGATTCTAATGATCCCACCATCACCCCCTGTCAGTCTTTGAAAAGATCCCTGCTCAACATTCTTGACAGGGCCATTTCAGAAATGGAAAACAGATTTTGCAAGAAAAATATAGACTTAATGACAGCCATAGCTAGTCTTGTACCCAAATCTAGTGCATTTCTAGATCCTACCTTGTTGTCCTACCTGCATGTGCTCGCTGGCACTGGAGCAGATGATGTGAGTCTGAAGAATGAAATTCTTGTTGCAAAACCAATGTTGGTCAAGAAATGTCCAAAAGAAACAGACCTGTCCTCTATGTGTAAACACCTGCAGGAATATAAGGAAGCTTTTCCTGTGTTGCATAAATTGAATGTGACAGCCCTGGTGATTGGTGTGTCTTCAGCATCATGTGAAAGTTCCTTCTCCACACTGTCACGAGTTCTAACTCCATATCGTAGCAACATGTTACATCAAAGAAAGAAGAATTTAGTGATTTTGGCCCATGAGAAATCAATAACAAATACATTAGACATGGATGAATTTGTTAGAATGTTTGCCAAGGGAAGCAGGAGATTAATATTATAGATAAATATAGATAGATAGATGGATAGATAGATAGATAGATAGATAGATAGATAGATAGATAGATAGATAGATAGATAGTCTATATTACATTTATATTATACAATATTTATTATTTAGATATTTAGACATATTCATATCAAATATTTAAGATTTTCATTGTATAGTGCAACTGCCTGTTTCTACTATATATATATATATATATATATATATATATATATATAATTTTTTTTTTTTTTTTTTTTTTTTTTTTGCACACCTATTATTTCTACCAGCCCACCCTAATACTGTAGGCTAAAACCGGCCCTGCTTCTCTCCAGAGGCACTCAGTGATTTTTTTGGGTTTGGATTTGTGGCCACCATAACAATAAAATAATGTTTCTGTCTTTTCAAGTTCCTGAGCTTGTAACATTGCGCCTCAAATCTTTATTTCTGTTGTACAGTTTGCAATACACATTTGCTTTCTTCACAGTCAGTTTTCAGCTCCACTCCACTTCTTCATGACTTGAACAGGAAATGTATAGCTCAACATGGTTACGTGCATAAAATTTACCTGCACTTGTACTGAAAGTCATGGATTTGTTTCCCAAGGAAACTGAAAACTGTTGCAGTCATTTAATTTATGACAACAAAAATATTATGCCAAGCATGCATGCAAACCTGATAACATTATTAATGCATAAAATGGCTATTTGCTGTATTTGTCTCATATATTACCATATGAGGTGTGGTGTAATTGTCGTCTTATGCGTTTGATTTGATCTGATATGACGCCCAAAAATGTTCCAGTACACATGAAGCAGCCAGTGTAAAATCGGATAATGATAGAGATCAATGAAAAAATAACTGTCAAGTCAAGTGAAGAAATTGCTCAGTTGACGCATGTCTATTGAAAAAAATATATATTAAGAAAGTCACAGGGGAAAACACAGAACAAAAAACTAATTTAGAAATTAAATCTCATGAACAAATTCCATCAGATATGGAAGCAAGACAGTTTCAAAGCGGTGTTGCAGGAGAAACAATCTGCATCACAAAGTATTCAGGCCAAGATACGACAAAAGATCTCAGAACAGCTGATTTGTTTTACTTAATAACAACAATAATACATTACACCAAGCCTAAAAGCTGCCTAATAATGAACTGATGCCTTATTACAGTTATTAAAAAATATAGGTAAATATTTTCAAACATTATTCAGGAGATTTTTTGACAAAACCTTACAGAACTGAATTTCCATACCACTGCTGTTTTACTATGTTTGGTTTATTTGACAATAACCAGCCCTTTTAACCAGCCTTTCCAGTTTACAGTAAATGTTCAAGTAGGAAGAGACCAAACTGTGTAAGTGTTAAGTTGCACAGCTGTTAGGAGGTTGGAGCCTATCCGAAAATGCAAAAGGGCAAAGGCAGGTATCTACTAAGAATATGCCATAAGTCCATCATAGAGTAAGGGTCGTTATTGCATGACTGGAAGATGGTCCTCTCGTTCAGCCTGTCCTCCCTCAGATATGGCCAATCGTGATTATGCAATGCTCGACCTGACCAGACGTCACCACTGGGACTCAAATCCAGGTCACAGTGGTTGTGGGGTTGCAATTATATCGTGATAAGATGCTACGTAAGTTTGTTTTTTTCCATTTATCACAGTCAAAGCAGCACGACAGTACAGAACTGTCACAATTACACTATATCATACAGCAAACAAATACTGCCCTCTACTGTCCAAATGCCCAAATGTCCAAAGTGCAATATGACGATAAACTAGCCAGTAATTGGACCATTTTACATTGACCATGTTTGTCTCAAATTTCTCAGCATTAGTTAATTTTATAATATTGACCTCAGACCTTAGATTCACCTACGTTTGACAAAAACAGGACTGGTGGGACAGAAAGAGTCAGCAAAAAAGGCTCAATGGAAAAGTGTGGTATTGTACAGGAAGCTGCTGAGTGAGAGTGTGTGGGAGGTTAATGCAGAAGACAGAAGTCAAATTGGTCCTGAGGTTAAGATATTTATAATCTGACGTTTGCTTCAACTAATCCCCCGGTGCATATGATCATATCTTTTGTAAGAATCTACTTCGTTATTTAGGTCATTGAAAAGTGTGTTAAGTTAGAAATACGAATGAATTCTAAATTTGAATCTGTTTAATGTAAAAGCAATTCGAATATTATACTGCTCATACAAAAAAAAATATTATTCCCTAATGAAATATCCCCTAATTTTGCGAGCAGCTGTAGCTCTTCAAATGTGCCATGTTCTTAGGCGCTACTAAAGGTTCAAATTTTTGCACATGCACATAATTTTCCACTCTGCTTTACAAATAAGTTTGTTTAAACATTATGTGGGTTTTCAAAATAAACAAAGCATAATTTGACCAGGGTTTCACAAACGATTATGGTTTGCTGGTTGAGCTACTGGACTGCTGATCAGAAGGCCGAGACTGCAACCACTACAGGGCCGTTGAGCATGACTCTGACTGACTGCTTAAAGACCACTTGTATGCGGGTTAATATAAATGAGAAAGTGTAGGAGAGAAATGCTCCTGCTTATTTTAAGATTAGAGAGAGTTCCAAGAATAAGATAAGTGATGAAGAAACTGACAGAGATTAGGGAAGCAAACCATAATTATGTATATGATACTTACAAAAATAGGAGATATCCCATCATAAAATATATATATAAATTCTATATATTAAAATCATGGATTAAAATCATGCAGGGCAGGCAAGGTTCCCTGTTCATGCCAGCAAAAGTCCAGGCCCAATTAAAGATGACCTGTCCACCAATGACCTGTTCTGGATAAATCTAGAGGAGGCATGGGAAAAGGTCATGTGGTCAGATGAGACCAAAATAGAGCTTTTTAGTATGAACTCGACTGGCCGTGTTTGGAGGAAGAAGAAGGATGAGTACAACCCCAATAGCACCGTGAAGCATGGGGGTGGACACATCATACTTTGGGGTACTTTTCTGCAAAGGGGAGAGGACGACTGCACCGTATTGAAGGGAGGATGAATGGGCTCATGTATCACAAGATTCTGGCTAACAACCTCCTCCAAGTGCATAAAAGATGGGTCGGGGCTTGACATGACATTGACAGCATGACAATGACCTGAAACACACAGCCAGGACAACTAAGGTGTGGCTTTATAAGAAGAATTGTAAGGTCCTGAAGTGGCTAAGCCAGTCTCCAGACCTGATCCCAATAGAAAATCTTTGAAGGGCGCTGAAACTCAGAGTTGCCCAGCGACAGCTCAGAAGTCTAAAAGAGCTGGATAAGATCTGTATGAAGGAGTGGTCCAAAATCCCTGCTGCAGTGTGTGCAAACTACTACAGGAAACGTCTGACATCTGTAATTGCGCTGTAAGAATTTTATGCAATAAAAAGCAAATTAATTATTTAGTAATAATATAATGTGATTTAATTTTTTAAGATTTTGTCTCTCACGGGTAAAGTGTACCTACAATAAAAATACAGAACTCTTGATTCTTTGTAGGTGGGAAAACTTCAAAATCATCAGAGTCTCAAATATTTATTTTCCCCACTGTATATGTATGAAAGACATTGCAGGCTTTAACCAGCAGCGTCCCGGTGTGGAATGGAACCTGTGAATGGGCGGACAAGTTGAAACACCATTCTGTATGGTTTGACAACGACTCTCCTCCTGCCCTGTTGGACTCTGATCTGTCTCCATCAGCCTTGAATAGTTACACTCAGACACAACAAAAGCCCCCACCATTCACACTCTCTACCTCCTCCACTCACATTCATAACCTCACCTGCGATGGATGATTGAGTCACTGAGTGTCTGTGTGGAGTCCTTTATTATATATTCCCCCTGAGCTGCAGCCAAGAAAGAGTCAAAATGAGGTGGAAACTTCTTGTTTGGTTTCTGTCCCCGAGAAACACCAACCATTGGTATCAAAAGACTGCCAGCCTGTTACTTTGACACCTTATCCAAACTCATCACATGTAAGCTCAGCAGGTAAGCGATTCTACAATTAGAGATTTAGGGGTGCTGAGTACCCAATGAGGTGAGCACCCACCCTTTTTTCTTTAAAAAATGCAAGTAACAGAACGCTAACATACATTTGCACAGTTATTCTCGCACTTGTTAACATATGCCTTTTTTTGGTAGGGGATACACTGTGATTTGTAAAAAACACCAAGAAACATATTTAAGAAAAATATTTAGCTAGAAAGCTATGTACTTGTTATGTTTTTATGGTTTAATGTTTCAGAAACATCAGATAAAAACAACAAAACAAAATAACAAGGGAATATGTGCCTGCTTTCCCTATGGGCCCAGGTTTAAGACCTGGCACTGTTTTCTGGCTATACTGGGCATCATACAGGTATGGATCTAGGCCACCATGGAGGATGGGTCCCCTGTTGAGTCTTGGTCCTCCCAAGGTTTCTTCCTACCATTTTAGGGAGT